>JAFMSR010000007.1:49830296-49896996 GCA_022818135.1 Saxidomus purpurata
GGGTGGAAAAATGGGCAGATTTTCAGTATTAAACGTTTCGCCCTCAAAAAAATGACAAGAAAGCATTTTAAATTTTATATGTGCGTATTTCGCTGGTAGAGAACTAGCATATGGTGTTATTAAAACTAAAATGAAAAAATATTTGAAACAGTTATGCATGTTAAACGTCGATTTTACACCACCGACATTCGACGTCACGTTGCTCAGAAACGAAATGAATAATAGAAAAGTAAAACGAACACAATACGAGCGATATGGTATAGAACCATAAGGCAAAATTTCATAACCATCGCAGAAAACTCGGTTTTTGACGTCTGACGGCGGACAAAGGTCGCATACATTTGTACAACCTTAAGGCCGATTTCAAAGAGAGCACCGTGGCTTGCATTACAGAAGTTTTGATTTAGTATGAATATTTTTAATCATCACTGTAAACCTATTTCTATTATTAGATCTATTAATCTATATATAAGTGTTCACTTCTCCAGATTTTCTGTCTTACCTGAGCCTGTTTCTCAAAGTGTCCGTCTTTGTCATGCACTACATTCCTATGCAGATAACCTAATGCTTTTTGTAGCGCTTGTGTATAACAATTGCATAAAGCAACAGACGCAAGTTGCAATGTTTTGTCTTCAAAATATTTGAAAAATATATTTGCTAAATATTTCTAACGCTTCCTCTCCTATTTGTGTGTTTTTAATTTTGGCAACAGCACAACGCGTCTTCTACATATTGTACTGCGCCCTGCCGAATGGCTGCAACATATTGCGTGGCCAGGGTTATAAACTATGTAAAATATACGTACTCAAATGTTTAACTTATTATTTGATTGAATTGTAAGTCACATGAATGTCAGAACTTGAAAGTTTAAGTTCTATTCACGAACCACAGATTTCACAGATTAAACCAATTAACATATACGCATAGTATTTAAATGGCCAGCAAAACATCTACTGTAACATTGTACTGAACTAGTCCGAAAATACTTTAGATACGATAATATGCACATGAAAAGCAGATCGTGTAATGATATTTTCAAAGATTTCAAATATTGCGATTAAAATAAAGTACATATTGTGTGTACAAGGCTTTTGCATAAAACACACTAAATATGTTCTTTGTTAATCGGAATTTTCATAAAAAATTGGGCAAGCGAGGGAAAATGTTTCACCTTTAAATTTGTAGAAGCAAGCGCAAAATGAGACAATAGTAAATAAAGACCAAATCATAAGCTATGTTACAAATTATGTTAAAATTGAACTGAACAGTATTACAATTTTCATATCAAATGTGAAAAACTTATAATCAAGATCGGACGACGTGAATTATGTTCTCTTACTGAACTATTGGAAACGGACAATCTGGTCAAAATAGTAACAAATCAGATGCCAACAACCTAAATATTAGAAAGAACATAGTGTTAGTTAGAGAAACTAATATGTGCAAGAAATAGGTAGAAGTGAGATTCAATTTAATAATATTTCTTACTGTGATCCTGATTTATCGCAAACAAATCTTCCATGTGAGACTATCTTATGCTGTGTTGTTGAAACATCATGCTTATCTATTTCATGTGATTTTCTTCATGGTTTATCACGATAATCATGTTGTGATATAACATTGATCTAAACTTGTTAGTATTAATTAAACCATAATAGTACATCTATGATTTTTTTACTTATAAGATGTTTTCAAAAACTGTTTTCAGCTCTGAAATGTAACGGTTAGCAGGGCTCGAGCCAAATACCCCTAGTCAATGAGATGTTCCAATGATCTCAAGTCGTCAGCAAATCTAACCACTCGACCACAGAGGAGGACGAAAAAATGAAAATGCTGGCCGTTTTCCTAGTTGGCGGCAAACCGTTCATGGGCTTTTTTAGTAGATTTAGTCATTCAGATAAACCGAAAACTGACGGTGTTTACTTCAACTTACAAATGTAGCAAACTGCTGAGGTACACATAATTACCGTGATTTTTCTTTCGACACATTAATCATTGTAATGTTCCGTTGTTTAGATAAATTAATTACTGTAATGAATGAGAAAAAATTGTTTTTTGAAACACTGTCAATTTACTGACTCACCCATTTTGACATTTCTACAGATCTATCCGCTCTCAAGATCCAACGCATTTTTCTTAATTGAACATTATCCACGTTATAAGGGCTTGATTATTCGCCGTGCATATGTGATACTCAGAAAAATGATATACCTTATCTGATGACTTTAGAGGGGGGAGGTTCACAATCATAAGACCCACAAAAAGCTTATAGAAATTATTCCGAGGACATGAATGCACCAACACATTAGATATGTGGTCCATTTCTTTACCTGTAAATAAATAACATGTAAAGATATTATGATCTGCTACTTTTATATGTTCCATAAACAGGAATTGGAAATGTTATCGATAAATCGTTGGAATTCGGGCACCTACTGAATCGTCTATATCTTATGAAAAAGACGGCTTTAATACAATGTAATGTTTCATATAATTATTTTCTGTTTGATTGAAGAACATATCTCCATTGATTTCACTTTTGCAGATAAGTACTTGTATAGCAGTACTTCTGCAGGGTATCAACGCATTGTCTAAACAACTTTTCAGTCCAGTCAACGTCAATTTTGTATCGTTGATGTTGCCGTAGGAGTTTTACGCCCGTCCAAACCGTATTTTGGTCACTTCGACAAGCGGGCAGTTTATCTAACCATTATTCCCTTGAAGAACCAGTACTTGACTCCTACCCTCCTTAAGAAACTGCCAACTTTTTCACCGAAAGAGACATGGTCGGTAGCAGGGCTTGAACCCGTGACCTTTAATCTATGAGAGGTTACAGTGATTTCAAGTCAGCTACTCTAAACATTCGACTACGGAGGCGTACATCTGGTTCGACGTTTATGTCAAATATTAACAGGGATTAAATAGGCAACCAGAAAAAAAATAGGCCGCTTCACTTTATTGGCCGCACCCCTATACTTTTACGATTTAAATAACAAACATGAATGTATATGCCGTTCCAGCATTTTGGCCGTGGCCGATACGCCGAATATGGTGCATATATTCAGGCATTTTAACGAGCCGAATGCTTACGGAGGTATGCCGCTCGGAAATTGCGGTATGTATTGTATGTCGTGTAGTTTGCACGCATGATACCTTTTCATTTATAAAGATGTTAAAGCGTGCCTCAACTGCATTGCATCCATGTTGACGTGACTGCGATTTCAGAGGCAAACTATGCGAAGTAAGGAAAAGCTTACTAGTCTGTTGATATGCGGGGCCGTTACTTTACCTGCTGCCTTTGTAGGGCCAGCTACGCCATTCGTGTGATCTCCCACTTACGTTCAACTTTTTTGAATTGATTAATCATCTTCTGATAAAACTCAACTGTCGCATAAAGTGTTATCCCTGTCGCATAAATTGTTACCCCTGTCCGTCCGTCTATGAAAACTTTAGTTTCATATCACTAAATTTTGAAACGTCGCATGAATTGTATGCATATTTCACATGTACATTTTTAGGAAATAAAATACAGGTCAAATATTTACAGGAGTTTTGACTTAAATTTCAGCAAAAAAGTGGTTTAACATTAATAATGTTTGAAATGATAAATGGATTTATTTAGATTTTACAGATATGTCTGGGAACTTAAATACAGATTAATTTAGGTTACAAGCCCATAATCCTTACAGAAAGTGATGGCCACTTTTCAATATAAATTTCTGTGATTTTGGGGTTTTCGATAGAAAATGTTGAACTAGACAACAGCAGAAATTGCTTAAAAGTTCATTTGGTTCACACTAAAGTGAGAGATTCAGCACCGTCATGGCACTCTTGTTTTGTATACTATATTGAAATTCAACTGAAGTTTTATCAACATTATCTATCCATTTTTTTCGTATGTAAGCTGTGAAAAACAACCGGAAAAACAACATACTACAGTACAGCACAGGCGTCCACGCGGCATGAAAATAAGAGTCTTAAAGCATGGAGGTGCGGCAGAAAAGCGAACGCGTGACGCGGCATCGCAAAGTGTACGCGGAATTCAATTGCCGCATCTGAAAGACACCATAGCAATCAAGCGCGACAACGAGTTCCGCCGCGTGATGCCGCGTCTCGCGGCGTTATGCGGCGTATAATTTTCTATACAGGTAAGAACGATGAAATGAAATAAATTGTACTGTTGCACACATGTATAAAACTGTGTTTTGCAATATTGATGTACAATGTATTCGATATCATTACCAATAAAATTTCAGTCTTATTTGGTAATAATACCAGTAAGTTTGAGTAACAATTAATACTATGTAGAAACGTGTTTTAGAAATGTGAGATGAAAAAGTAATACCTAACCCCTTACGACTACTTGGCATTAATCATTACTTCAATTTACTGAGCCGCTGACTTGAACTTACATAAATTGAGAGTCATGGGATCGACCCTGGTACCAACCATGTTAGAAAATGTAGTACCTGTATAGTAAGGTAAACTGCTCGCCTGTTAGAATGACCAAAATACGGCTGGAACGGGCGTACGTTCCTTCTTGAATTGTAATTCAGTTCAGATCAATTTTTACTGTTATTCAAACGACAAAATAGCAGCAAGATGCAACTACACTTAATTGAAAAATAAGCTATTGAATCAGCAAAATTATGCAAAGAGAAAATGTGATATTAGCATGTAAGGCCAAGGTTTGAAACCAAGCCTCAGCACGAGATGTTAATGTTAAATTTGTGTGTCGCAAGGTTTGATGTTACGTTACTTGATTTTACTTAGTGCGATCTTTCGAAAATAATTATTATCTTTATTCTTTTCATAAAACATCAAACACGTATACGCACAGACACTTGGGTTCAGGAGAGCGATTCTGGCCCAATTGTGTCTATCTTGTATTTTTTTTTCATATTCACATACTATAAGAACTCAGTATACACACTGAACAGGTTTAGTCACTCAACGGAAACATTTAAAAAAAATTTTTTTCACTATATGTCTCTATAAACCACAAGATACATGTACCAGACTCCAATGGTGGAAAAATTACTTCTTCGTTCAATTCACGATGCATTTCAAGAATCCACATTACACCTTACGAAAACTTACCGGTGCCTATCAGTAGTCTATATGTTTACCTCTTCGTACACAAAGTCGTTGGAGCTGACATTCTCATTTTCAAAAGAAAACCGACACAAATTTCAAAAACTACATGTATTTTGGAGCTGGATATTGTTGATGTCGAATAGCTCCCGGTCGTGTATAAGCGCAGTTTTGAGCCGGACACCAAATTGCGCTTACGAATACAGGAATTGTTATTATCATCTCACCTGGCGCCAAATTCAACCGCTCTAGCGACGGCGTGTACTAAAAAGTTTTTACGAAAGTTTAGATTAAAGTGTTTTTAAAAGTTTTACGAAAAGATTGAGAGAGTCGAATGCTTGTTTCTTGGTACATATTGTTGACAGTATTAAATCAGACAAATGTAAAATTGAACGAAGTTCATAAAGCATGCAAAAATATACAATAAAAAGGCCACACTGGAAATAAGAGCTTGTTCTTTAATTATTGTGTTAGCCTTGGTATTTGGTACTGAAAAATACATACATATAGTCAATTTTGTGCCGCAGCGCAAAAGAGTGTCCCCTTACAAGAGTATAGATACCTATTATTATTGGTCAGCTAGCTGCAGGGAGTATCAGAAGTCATTTAAGCAACTAACGTAGATGTGTGGAATTAACTTGTCAATAAAGCTTAACACTGCTTGGAGAAAATGTGTAAGGATAGCTCTAACAATGCACTGATTGGTCATCTAGTCGCATCGGATTTTGCAATTCATTAAACATGTTACGTGTTTGCGTGTACTTAAAAATGTCCCTCAACTTAAAACACTTTTTACAACGAAATCAATCCTTGTCTCAGTCTTACTTTGGCATAAGTAAGTTTGATTTAGTTTTATCATAATTATTTCATTCTGTATATACATAAATACATGTACACAAAACAGACATAATTATGACACAACAAAACAAAAGGCAAGTGGGTAAGGGCCACAAGTTCAAGCAACATAAATGGACGGCCTTCCGTTATTCGTAGAATTTTTAGAGAAAGAGATCCGCATTAAAAATAACGATAACAGTCTCAAAAGCATTCCTACACTAACAAAAACGGTACTGACAAATATGATATTTCGGATGAAGAAAAGGCTAATTGTCTAAACGAGCATTTTACTTCCATTGAAACAGTCGATGCAACGGCAACTCAATTACCAAATTTTATTCGTAAAACTGAAAAAAGTTATCGTCGTCATTTACCATTCACCCTAAAAAATTATAGACATACTGTCTACATATACTTTAAACAAAGCAGTAGGACCTGATGAAATCAGTCATACGATTCTGAAAGAAACTCACAGTAGTATCTGTTTTCTGCTATGTATTTAATTGATCTATTAAAGATGGTGTTTATCCTAATATTTGGAAATTCGCAAAAGTCATACCACTTCTTACAAAGGGAGATGAAAATATACCTTCTAATCACAGACCTATATCATTAATAAGCTGTATAAGAAATGCCATGGAACGAGTAATTTACAAACAACATTATAATCATCTTCACCCTCACCATTTGATCTATCCATTACAATCAGGTTTTCTTCCATGACACTCAACCGTATACCAGCTTATAGACATTTATCTATCAACAAATATGTGAATCATTTGATAATGTTCAAGCAATCGAGTCTGGCATTTGGTTTACTTTTTAAACAGTTTGGTATAAACGATGAACTCCTTCAATGGATTAATGATTATCGGTATATCCCTGACCATAAACAATCAGTTTTTATTTGTTCCGCAACATCCGAGGTATTGAATACTTCAGCTTGTGTTCCACAGGGCACAGCCCTTGACCTCCTACTTTTTTCATTTACGTCAACATTAAAAAGCTTTACATTGCCGAAAACCTATTAATTCTCTTTTACTCTTTTAGCTAATGACAATGATATGGCAATTTCGTCAAAAGTTATTAACTACATAGAAACAACTATAAACCATTTACTTCAAACGATCAATGATTGGTCAAAGCAGTGGCTAGTAAATTTTTATCCTAATAAAACTGAAGTTATGTTTTCTCATCCAACACCAATAATAAACCAACACTTTTATTTAATGATGTTTCACTGAACTTCGTCTACACTCATTAACATATTGGGTTATCATTGTCGTCCGATTTAAAGTGACATGAACATACAGTATTGATATTGTTAAAATTTCAGCTTCAAAAGTTCTGGGCTCTGTGCGTTCTTTCAAATTTAGATTAATCGGATTTATACATAGTATATGTATATACATGTATGTCCAATTTTAGAATATGCTTCTGTAGTCTGGGATGGTTGCACGGTTTATGAACACAATTCTTTGAAACAGTTGCAATATGAAGCCGCCCGAGTTTTCACAGGCCTCACACGATCAGTTTCAATGGAACGCTTATTAAAAATATAGGCTGGGTATCACTTGTTACACGTAAAATTTAAAAAAAAAGTTATTCTTTATAAAGAAAAATATGGAGTTTTACCTGACTACTTGCAACATATTTTCTGATTAACTGTGTCTGAAACAACTCGTTATTCTCTAAGAAATGACGAAAACTTTACTACAATAGCTAGCCATACACTAATATATTTTATTATGCATCATTTTTACCATCTTCTGTTGAATTATGGAACTCATTTGAATTCGAAATTCGAAACTCGGTATTTTTAAGTATATTCAAGTCAAAATTAAGAGAATAAGTAAGACGTCCGTTTCTTGTTCTTGTAGTTTTTTGAAAATGGCAGTGCATTGTTTTTAGCATTCTTTACATAAATCATCGTGCGTATTTTTTTTTTTTTTTTTTGGTACCACGGTTTCTTCTTGTCCTTAAGACAAGACAACGTATAAAATCTTGTGAAATCGTCATCATTGATGAATGATCCATAATGAGTAAGAAAGTATTTGAAACAGTTGACCTTTTATGCAGGTCGTTGAGAAAAGACGAAAGGTATTTTCATGGTATTCAGGTGATCCTTTCAGGAGAATTTTTATAACTCCCCCCAGTATCAGACAATTTGCTGAGTGACTTTGGAAAAAGTGTTTTATGGAATCATTTCTTTTCTGCAATACCTCGCCATAGTACCCTTCAAAATGCGCACATTGGTTTACACTTTAAGAATGATGCTCAAAGCACAGTGGATGCTTTAAAAACATATAAGAAATAAGTTTTACCAAGTTATTTCTGTTATTTACAAATACAAATTAACACGTGCATAACCAAAAGGGTGGATTTATTATTTTTGACTAGGTAGTCAAAAAGGTTTTGACAGATTTCCACTATAATTCAATGTTAACAAAACTGTTATACAGACCGTTATTTTTGGTAATAACTATGGCAATGTTTATTATTCTACGAGTATAAATCTTTAATGTTTTATTTAAAAGTATAATGGTCACTTTAAACGGTAATTGTTACTTTAATCTAAACTTTCGTAAAACCTTTATAGTACACACCGTCGCTAGAGCGGTTGAATTGTCCGGCTCAAAACTGCGCTTATACACGACCGGGAGCTATTCGACATCAATAATATCCAGCTCCAAAATACATGTAGTTTTTGAAATTTGTGTCGGTTTTCTTTTGAAATTGAGAATGTCAGCTCCAACGACTTTGTGTACGAAGAGGTAAACATATAGACTACTGATAGGCACCGGTAAGTTTTCGTAAGGTGTAATGTGGATTCTTGAAATGCATCGTGAATTGAACGAAGAAGTAATTTTTCCACCATTGGAGTCTGGTATCTTGTGGTTTATAGAGACATATAGTGGAATTTTTTTTTTTTAAATGTTTCCGTTGAGTGACTAAACCTGTTCAGTGTGTATACTGAGTTCTTATAGTATGTGAATATGAAAAAAAAAATACAAGATAGACACAATTGGGCCAGAATCGCTCTCCTGAACCCAAGTGTCTGTGCGTATACGTACAGAAGCCGGTTGTGCCCCCGGTTCATAGCCCTTAGGTCGTTGGTAAAATGTTAATGTCTAAATCCGCATGAAGGAATCGAACCTGCGTCCAAATAGTAATTGACACAAAATCTAATGCCGTTTGCTCCCGTTATTGAAAAGATTCATGCGGCCATTTAAGATCTGTAATGTAAAATAACATGAATAGTTCCAACGTGTTTCTTGAATGCATCTAAAATGCCTATTTTTCAAATGCATGTATTGGGACATTAAGTGCTCAATGATTTCCTAACCACGGCTCCGATTGTAACTTTTAAAAACATAAGTTATACAAGATGATTATAATTTACATAATAAGGTTCAAAAGATAAGTGGACATACAGTTTTTAGGTTGTTACTTGTATTTTTGTGAAGTTTAGTTCTTATATTCATCTACTGTTTATGTGGATGCAGTCACCGCCGAGAGATTGTTGTTTTGATAAGTAACAATTGTCATGCTAGCAGCCAGTTCTTCTGCATGTATTTTCAATCAATGCATATCATGATCAGTTCTGCACCGTACGATATTCACCCTTTAAAACGTTATCCAAATGTATGTTATCATCCAAATTGAAAGCTGGAAAAGTCAACTTTAGAAACTTAGCAGCGTACATTCATAAGAGTTGATGCCGGTTTCCATATTTGTATACATTCAGAAGGCAAATAATTGTCAGTACTTATTTTTATAACAAACGCAATGTGTTTTCGCTTCGCATGACGAAAAGAAGGAATATGAGTATAATAGTTTATTCAAATGCAGTAAATCGACAGTATTAGGTTATTATCGGTTTCAGTATTTCTTTAAGATCATCGTTTCTTTGTAGCTCAAATGAAAATGTTACAACTTTTAATTATATAAAATAGTTAAATTATAAAACATACTTGGTGAATAGTTAATTTCAGTAACTCATGCAAAAATCCTACAAATTATATTTTATAAAACGTTTTACGAGACTACATGTACATGTACATTGTACAGTATGCATCAATTTTAAAGGAAAAATTAAATCCTTTACGCCGCATCACGCCGTATTTGTCGCATCTCGCAAAATGCCACGCTGAATATACATATGGCAGAATTAGACCCATCAGAGATTTCATTTGAAAAATCGATATCGGATTTTACTATCGTTCACCGAAGCTGACACTGAATTCGTATGCATCCGGAAATTAACGGAAATCCTCGGACTTTCCCGCAAGTGCACATTATTTCAGCCTGGGGCTATTTGGTTAATTTGTTGCAGAATTGCTAAAGCTAGCGCAAAAATATATATTGTTTTTGCATCCATAAAAGGAAGCATCAAAATATTTTTTGAAAGAAATTTCATTTTCTCCCATAGTGATGAACCACATTGTAAAAGTACATGTTTCATTTTTTGTTGGCTAAAATGTACTGGTTATTTAAAATAAAGATAAAAAAGGTATTTGCCATGAAATCCATAACCGTTTAAGTAAAGTTTCTTAATCATCGATTTATATAATGTGTAGTTTAATGTATAATTTGCGTGATTTGTAAATATAAGTATATGACCATTTATTCTTCATAAAAGCTTCAAGTCGAAAATATCAAAACTAAATATATAAGATTTTTAGTGTTAAAAAAGGGCAAAACTTCAGCCTGTTTGACTTCCCGGCTTTTCAAATGTTAATTTGGAGTACAGCATATCAATACAATGCAATTAACACGGATTACATTGACACCCCGAGGGTGTGGTGCAATACAGGTCTAAATCATACTAAGTTAGCACGCTTTAGGATTGTTTTGCAGTGACATCTCGGTCAATATATATTATCTAAGCGGGGCCTGGGGCAATGTGCAGCACCTCGTAAAAGTGTCCATGCACTTGTTAATTCTATGTAATTTAGAAAGTGACCGTAACATATCTATAAATACATTAAATTTGAAGATCTGTTTTAAACAAAATCATGAAATTTAATTCGGTTTGTATTTGGCTGTATCGGAATATTAAAATTGTGATAACATGTATATTTAAGTCTTTCTCATATGCATAGTATAAACCGACAACTGAGAAATCTTACTAACACCTGTCAGTTTTTCAGTAATATTTTAAAAGCTATTACAACAAATAGCAATCTTCAAGTTTACAATGACAATGACCGGTAAAGCTAAATGCTTAGTATGAAAACAGTGATGTAATTTAATTTTCTGACACACCTAGTTCAAGTTGCATAAATGTTCATGTATGCCAATTACCAATTATCATTATTACGATAATGCATGCAAGGTAATAATGCTTTATAAACCGTGAAAACATAATTTCTTTACATATTTGAGATTGATCATTGCACGCCGCCTTTTTAGTATTTCTATGTTTTTTTTCATTACAATTAGCGTAATGTGTTCTTCGCTTTCCTCCTTAAATAGTCAATGGGCATTTAATATTATATTTTGCATTTTACATAACATATTATCTTTCCGACATACGTTAACATACCAAAATATACACGCATAAAGTCGTCTGCTATGTGCATTCCTTCGTAAGATTTTTCCGAAGTTACGGAAATGATCGGAAATGCTCGGCAATTTCCGAGCGATATGAAAAAATGTGTATTAAATGAATTCAATTCGAAAACAGACAATCTAATTATTTAAGGAAATGTATAATATATATATATTTCAAAAGCTTAATCATTGCGCTATATGAATCCGTTTGCACAGGTATAAAAACTTATTTCTGTGACTGGATATTTTACTTAGAAAATGATCATCTTCGCGCGTTTGTTCTTTATTACATATATAATACAAGTTACTTGTAAAAACACCAAAACAGACTAACTCATTTTCAAAATTTTTTAAAGTCATTAATATATTTGTTAAGTCAAGATATTTAAATTTCCAAAACCGTTTGCACAGCGAATTTATCTTTTATAGTTTTTTCATAGTTTTAAAAAAGGTGAAAGTGTCCTTCTATGTTCTATATGATTTTTTAGCCGTGAGTGCGCTGTGGCAATGGGTCTAATTCTGCCATATGGATGCAGCATCTACATTCTTTTGTTAGGATTTAAACGTAAATGTCAATGAAGAGAGCAATGGGCGGAGAGAGAAAAAAATCACTGTAAAGTTAGAATATTGTAGTTTTGCAGGGGTCTACTGTACACAGACTACAATCTAAAACCTCAATATCTTATCGTGTTAAACGTTATGGTGTCAGTATGAGATGAACGTGGTGGTAAGATGTCTTTCCATGTAGACCTGTAATAATTTAAGAGTTCCAACAAATATAAAGAAATCCTCTGTGTTCATTTCGTTGTGTCCAGTTTCTTTGCACCAAATACCGTAACCACCCCTTACGGTTGAACGGTCGTGTAACTTTTTTTAGATACTTCTTGGCTGTAGTTAGATGATGTTCAAGAAGACAAGCCGGTCCACAAATAGTTATTCATACCTTCACTGAAGTGCAACGATATCTTTTTTTTTTTAGAACCCTGTCACGACTTGTATACTGAACGATTTCATTTTAATTTACTTACGGGTCGAGGGTGCAGGTCACGATCTACTTGTACTTAAGCTATATCTTAAGTACAAGTACTTGTTTGTTACCATTTAACAACCTTAATCATATAATATTGAGGAGATCAGTACGATTAGCCATACTGTCCTTGATAGTTATCAGTCGTCTTTACGCACATAACTTTCTATCTTCTTGTAAGTCATAAGTCTTCCTTTTACATATTGACAAATAGTTGACTTCGTTACCCTAAAGAAATGACTTATCTTTCGAGAGCAGCTTTGTAGTTCAAAAAGGAAATATAGAAACTGGTGAAATTAGGTATTGTCAAGTTGAAACTATAAACTATCGTATGTCAGTGTATGATGTAAAAGTCACTTTGTCACATTCGCATTGATGCCAGTTTCACTTTTTACAAACTTTAAATCCTAAAATTCATTCTGAATTTAGAACTGCATTCCGTTGTTAAATACTATGACCATTTCAATTCGGAAGTTATGCAGGGGCTCTATTTATAAATCGCCCTCGTATCAGTAAAATAGTGTCACAAATGAGCACAACCAGCCACTGACTTTGTACCGAAACATACGAAATGTGCATGTGTAATGGTATGCAATCTTTACCAAAACTGTTAGGCCATTATGATATTTAAAACAATAACCAAAGATTTTTGTAAATTTGGAAGTCAAAAATATAGAAAATGAATCTTTGACATTTTAGCTTGCCTTTTCAAAGAAAACGGAGATATGCGTACCACCCCACTTTTTCAAAACCATGAAATATATTACTTTGAAACTAATACGTATTCAACATTACTATCTCAATCAACAGACGTCCGTTCGTCTGTCTATCAACTGGTTTTCAAACGATAACTCGAAAACGCATACGCCTATGATATCAAAACTTAATATGGTGGTTGGTCATGACCAGCAGAGGATCCCTTTTGCTTTTTAAGTCAGTAAAATCAAGTTCACAAGGACCCGGGATAGTAAAATGTTTGGAAATATCTCGAGAACGCTTGGGCCTAGCATCTTGAAACTTGATGTTAATGTTGATAATGTCCAGCAGATGAGCCCCTTTTGACTTTGAGTAGGTAAAGGTCAAGGTCACGGTGGAGCGGAAGTGTGGAACGGTTTTCGGACGATTACTCGAGATTTCGTGGGCCTATCATCTTAAAAGTTGATGTAGATGTTTAGGTAAGTAGATCAAAGGTAAATGTAAAAGTTACCCGGAATTGTAAAATGGTGGACAGTGAGTGTATCAGGATATAATCCATCGTTATATTTTGATAAACAACCAATAAAACATAAAATTAATTGGTGTATAATCCTCACTTAAAAAGCTGTAAAAAAGATAACCGTATTTATTTATGAGTGATTAAAACTTGAAACGTAAAGAGATTGTACGAATGTTGGTCATATGATTAGCCCCATTGTAAATTATCATTTATTAAACGGCAGTTAAACTCTTTGACGGAGAAAATGGCAACAAGTGGATGTGATAATGCATCGGATGAAATAATTGCTTTTAAATGTTGTGTCTGTGTTGAAAACAAAATTTCTAGAGAAGCTGAAAAATACTGTGTGGAATGCCAGGATTGTTACTGTGTGCCGTGTTCAGACGTGCACAAAAAGTTTCCGCTAATGAAGGGACATACGCTGTTGGAGAAAGATGAGTTCAGCACTACAAGTCTACAGTCGGCTTTACTGTGCTTTCCAACCGAGGAATGTCCTGTTCATAAAACTAAACTTCTTGACCTATACTGTAAAACCCACGATGAGGTTATATGTGCCACTTGTTTTGTTGTTAAACACAGGTAAATTTTATGACTATTTAATACAAGACGTATCAGGAACAGTATTGACTCTTTAACAAATTGTCGCAGCATTCACGCAACGCTGAACATTATCAGATTTTACTTTGGCTATTAATAACTAGTAATAAAAAGCATAATTTTAACCTAACTTTGTTAAAGACAAGGATTTGAACCTGTACAAACAGCATCCTAATTTATGAATGCTAAAGGCCCACAGAAAGTCTGTAAAAACAAAACGATATTTTATTTGAAATAATTATATAAAAGCCGCAATCGTTAAAGATGTTTAATCCGTAAAGATCCTCATGTCACAAACTGTTTTCAGCTTTAATGTCCTAGCATGATACAATAAGCTGTTGATATCGATTTCAATTCAAACACCCACAATACTACGCAGGTATAGAAGTTATATTTGTTTACATGCGTTTTGGGATCTAGCCAAGTCTTAAAATCTGCAATTTTTAAAGAATATTGATTTTACATTTTACACTTATTGATAGCCTTTATGATAACAATAGCTCACCACAATCTCAAAAGAATATTGGAAATTTAAAGCAAATAAAAGGCTTGTTAGCTTTACTACGCAACAACATTCCTTTGAAAATATGTTTTCTTCCAGGACTTGCCAAGACATACTCTCTATCCCAGATGAAGTTAACAATCTCTATAAAGAATCTGCTTCAGCTGAAACAATAGTGAAGCTCACTACAGCAAGGAAAAGAGCAGAAGATATAAAAGACAACAGGCAACATCTCATTGAGAGGCTGAAAGAAAACAGGAAGAAGGCCACTAATGCTATAAAAGACTTCAGCAAAGAAATGGAAGAGAAACTGAAGAAACTAGAAACCGAATCCTTGAACGAAGTAGATGCAGAGTATGAAAAGAAAGAAAGCAGTCTCCAGAATGATATCAAAGGAGTGGAGCAATACACTGCAGACCTAGATCAATCTACCGATAAGCTAGCTAAATCACATGGCAATAAAGCTCAAGAATTTGTTACCGTGAAGATTTCTGAAAATTATATAAAAGCTATGGAAAGAAAATGTTTTGACAAACAATATGCATCTTATATGAAAATGGATTTTTTTGCTGATTTACGAATACAGAATTGTCTGAACAATATTAATACAATAGGACGACTAGCTGTTTGCGAGCCACAGACAACAGGTCATACTGTTGAACAACAGAAAGACATAAACGGCAGACGTATTGAAGACGTAGAATCATGCTGTGTTTGCGGTTCCTGCTCCGGTGGAAACGGTACGGTGCTGCGTGTACTAGTGTCAAAAATAATATTTAAATCAAGAGAAATACACGTAGATTTATTTATTGATTTAAGCTAGAGAATCCCTGGTGCTGTCTATAAGACAAATGGAAATGAAGGAAAAACAAACGCACAAGAAACTGCTACATGTATATGCTTGTGGAAAAACCAGCCAGTTTGTATTATTTCCATCTTTTCATGTCCGGACTGTAATTACGATATGCATGAAGAGATTTTAATATTACATGGCCCAAATGTTGATCACATGTAGACAATTGTGTCACATCATATCTAAAAGTTCATGGTCACGTTTAGAGTTTAAAGGTAATGGAATCTTGTGTATTTACACTCATTCGTATCCGTCATGCATTGAAGGATTTTCAAATATATTGGCACAAAAGTTAAGCACAGTGCAAGACCCACGACCCTACCTGAAAGATCAATGTCGCACTAAATTTCATGAAATTCTATATACAAGGTAACATTGTCAGCCATTGAAGGGGTTTTAAACTACATGGCACAATGGTTAAACACATAGAGATGACGTGTCATGCGTAAGTCTCGCGTCCTTGTCGTGAATCTCAATGTCAAACTTAGAGGTCAGAGGTTTTAAAATCCTACATATATGCATACGTTCATATCCGGATTTTAATGGAAAATTCAAGAACACCATGATTTTGCCATTCAACAAGTTCATTATAAAATGAAAGCATAAATTCTATGGAAACACGATTATATAAAACAAAATGGGCAATATTGCATATTGCTCACATATCTTTGACTTACTACAAATATTGCTTTTAAAAAGTATGCACCACTACAAATAGGTCCACAACTAATAAAAGTATTTTTGCAGTTCCGAATATACAAATATCCTTCAATAACTAATAGCTATAAACTATTCAAGATCATATAAAAACAGATTCATTTTGTCATGAATATGTTTGAATGTATAACTTGAAACAAACGTTTTGTTAACTGAATGCAAGGAACTGATCATTTACATTTCTTATTTCTGTCTGAAAAAAAACTTACTGTCTGCACTCTTACATTGAATGTAATCCTTTGCCTTTTTATGTATATTATTCATGTCAGCCTTGGGTGATCTTCGTGACATCATTTGTTTAGTGGCATCTTCACATCTTCTAGTTATATAATGTTGGATTTAATGCATTTATTGACAATAAATATTTTATTAACATATTTTTGGCCTTTAAAGACTGTGTTTAAAAATGGAATTACGTTTGTCTCTCTTTCTTTATCTGCAGACGAGCAAGGACGAAACGAAGACAAAATCCAAAACATGATTGAAGAACACAAACAATCAAAGGCACACGCTCTTAATGGACAACGCAAAACGATGGATGAACATAACTCAAACCTTAATAGGGAAAGAACACAACAACATGAACAAGAAGTGCAAAAACTTGAAAACTTATTCGAATCAAAATTAAAAAATGAGCAAGAGGAAAGGAGAGACTTGATAAATAGAATGGAAAGGGCAAATGAGGAAAGGACAAACCGTCTTTTGCGAGGTAGGAAATATTATTATGTAAATATTTTTTTTTTTTTTTTTACTTTTTAGGCTCCTTATTCAGAGAAACCTATATATATATATAATAAGAATAATAGTTAAAAACGTCACACAAATTGATAAAAATCCAAAATTCGTACAGCACACATGTCATTTGGGAAATTGTGACAGGTACGCGGCTAATCCAATAGTTTGTGTAAATTCATTGTAACGGTTATATCCTTACTTGCACGCATGATATGGTCGTAAACTTTTGTTTACATATATATTTATCACATGAATACCACATTATCCGAAATATAATGTCGTCGTCATTACTAAGTGTGATAACCAATACAAATTATCCTTTGTGGTGTTGTGGTAACGTACAACCAATACCGTTTATTTCCTTGGTTGATGGAAACATTTATTTCGACAATCGAGGCAAGTTCTGATATTTCGAATTTGTGTTTTCGTTCAAATCTGTATGATTTTACTTTCTTTATACATTTTGTTATACATTTGTAAACGATAAAGTTTGTATAGCAATACAATGATTTGACATAGTATAGGACAATCGGAGATGTTCATACTAAGAAATAATTATATTCGTCATCACGGAAGTAAATGTATCCTATACTGTGTACAAAACGTGTACTTGTAGAGCTTTTGTTGTTGTTGTTGTAGGAGTTTAACACTCTAAGTCAGTTTAACAGGCGGGCAGCTTACCTAAATATCCTTCATGGGAAGAACCAGTTTCCTGTTCTCCGTAAGAAACTGCACACTTTCTCACATAAATAGACATGGTCGGTAGGCGGTCTCAAACTCATGGCCCTTAATCTATGAGAGGTTATAGTGATTTCAAGTCAGCGACTCTAACCGCTCGATCACGGAGGCGGACGCACATGCTGAGTGCATTGTGTTACTTAAATGTATATAATTTACCTTTCAAGATTGGCCCGTCTTGTAATCTATTATGCCTGCAGAGCACGCTTACTTTCCAAATAATTTTAATTTACTAAAAACTACTCAGGAATAATTTGGTTTTCTCTTCAAAAAAACAACCACTACATATCTAATTCCACCTAAAGAGGGGCGGATTCCTCGTGCGAAAACTACATTTAAACAAACAAAATAGATAAGGCCGATGCTACATGTATATTCTCTGTTGGTTCAGCACAGATTCATATGTACTAAAATGTCTCAATAAAGTTCTTTTTGTTTCACACAATTCAACACATCCTGCAAGAAATTGGATCATGCTTGCTAAACAGACGTCGTATAAGTCAGATACATGTACTCGTTGTAAACGTGTCCTCTTACAACCGTTAGAAGTATACTTTATACACAAGCGCAACTAAACCTGTTTGGGGCTCGAGGTCCGCCTTTGGTGCCAAAACCTGTAAATACTGTTAGTTAAATCGAGATTAAGAGTTGAATATCTGGCGGTGTTGGTCCTATTGAACCCCTAACCATACAATCAAATCCAAACAGAGCAATGCTATATATAACTTTTTCTAGGCTCAAACATGTACGCTTATCTATTTTGATGAGCATGTATTCACAATTTGACTTTGTCACAGTAAGTGTGTCATTTTCTTTACTAACTCCATGTCCGACATAAATATGGCTACCATAACTTAGAAAAACTCAAAGGCGGTTATGTATGTGGTGATAACACCTGTTCGGTATTAAACACCTTTGTTATAAATACCAATCCCCAGACCATCGCCCATTGAAAGTGTACAGTGGCAAATATTCAAAAAGCCTATACGGGACTGCACTTTAAAACCACCGTTTTCCGTGTTCTTGTATTTATATAATTCGATTCAAAACCTCGGGTAAATGGAGACTAACTCTATCTCCAAAATACGTATACTTATGTGCAGACTTCTTTCATCAAGTAATATGTCTGGCAGTGCCTTTTAAAATGCATCAATTGCACGGCTGGACTACTCTTACATCTACAAGCCCTTAGAAATCGTCAAGATAATGAATTATCCCATCTGACTTAAATGTTCAGTAAACACAAATTTAAAAATGTTGAAAAACAATTCAGATGTTTAAACAAGTAATGGAAGCTCACATAACAGAACGTATTATCAAATTAAAGGACAAGTATTTCAGATAATGTTTTCTAGAATATGCGCTTTTTATGGCTGCTTAAAACATTGTACATATTTGGCTTGCATGTAGTTCTTAAATCGTTATTACTGATTCGTCAAAGCAATGCTTAATTTCTAAGTATGAACATAAGCAAGACTTGCTCAAGTTATAATTTTAGAAATTCATCTCATTACTCCCATTCCAAGGGATTTTGTTTCATCTTTGTGTAAAGTAAACAAGCAAACAAGATAAGTCAGAATGGAAAAAAGGAGACAGTTGAGACATGTTAGCGATCAGATTAAATATTTATAATTGCCACACAATTTTTGTTATATAGAAGTCAGTACAATGTCAAAACTTGCATATAAACAGAAAGGAGGATCGTTTTAAAAAACATTCGAATAAAATGTTATAACAATATGTTCATATATTCTCCAGTACATACATTATTGATGCCAGCGGCTACATGTAGTAATACAATGATGTATTCTTTAAATCTGGACGGAAAATAATTAGCGCCTTGTAATAGTTTGCATTTCGAATAAATATCTCCATTTCAGACAAAATGAATGCGATGAGGGAGCAACAAATATCTGCCGCGGCAGAAAAAGCTAGACTACAAAGTAGACTTAAAGAATTGGCTGAGGAAGAACAGTACGGCGAAGAAACGAGTTGTTAGGTATACTCTTTGCTACTCTTTGATGCCTCAATTAACAACTATTAATACTTGGAAGAAAAAAGATCAAGTTATTAATCCGATGTGACAGGGGGCGAAAACATTTGATATATTTATGTTATCAGAAAAACTATAATGATATCATCATAATTTGGTTTGATATGCTGTTTTTTCGTGTGGACATTATTTTTATCATATTAATATTTTTTTAGTTTACTGAGATGTTGTAAAATAAATTTATTCTGATAGGATAATAATAGAATTATGTTCAATTCACTCTAATACAATATTGACATATTCATTTCTTTTGTATTTTAGTCGCTTTTTCACCAAAAGGAGTTGCCAGGAAGCCTTTTTTATTTTTTACAATATCATTGAGAGAACTGTTCTTTACTTTTTACATGTACATACATTTAAAAAGTTACGACATGAATGTTTTGGTGCAAATAAAGGTCATTTCCGCCGGTAAGACATCTTTCGTGGTAAAAAAGAGCTAGTTGTCATTGTGGTCCTGGGACTTGCGGGTGCTATAACTCCTTAAGCATTGTGCATGTACAGTGCGAATAGTTCATGTACATGAGGTACACATAATGTTATATAGGCAAGAGTATAGTAAGTGCCAATGTTTCAATGTGATACTTGTAGATTTTATCATTGCGCTTTCTTGCCTTTAAATTTCATTCTGATTTTGTATTTCATGTTCTTTTTGATATTTGAAGGTGCGTCTTAAAATAAACCATCATGTAATTAGTCCCATTAGCACGTTGGATATAAAATTACTGATAGCTCTTAGTGTTTTTACACAACGGTAACTCTTTAAATGTCCTGCTACAAAGAAAAGACGACAGTACGATGATGATAACACTACATTTTCTTGTCCAGAGCTTAAGCTTAAAAATACTGTAGGAAATTCCTTCAAATTGCAATCAATGAGTTAGGACATTAAAGGAAGTGTAGTGATTCTTTGATTTTGAATGCAGAATTATTTTTTCACATTTTCGTTTTTAGGAAAATAACAAGTACATACTCTCCTGTTGCAGTGTCTTGGAAAACAAACAAAAAGGAAACTTTTCAGTAATTAAATTAAAATATATTTTCACTGGGAATGTTTGATAGAATGTATTCAAAGAAATAAATACTTATTCAAGGAATAAACAAAATTATACTTACCAGTACATCTTGGAGATTATCAACTTTACTTGTTGGCTAATTATTGCTTTCAATGGAATTTGTGCAAACAACTGATTGTCTGTTTTAACAAATACACACAATTACATTATATAACAATTGAGATGTTTAACATATTTTAAATCCATTGACTGCATTAAATTGACACTACGGTGCTGTTTTGTCTTGTAAAATTAAACACCCTTAGCTCCACCTTCTTATATTTTGAAAGAGTAACTGACAAGATAATAACAGTCATCATGTGGCAAGTAATGCCCAAATCCCGCAATGACCAATTTGGTGTGATAAACAGTTTTGATTGATAGTTGTTTGATCATACTATGACATTGAAGGATTTTGAAATGGATTGGCAGACATGTTAAGCACATTGAAATAAGGTCAAGGTCGCAGACTGTAAAACACCACTTCGCGGGCGTTTGTCTCTTACAAATGACAGCTCTTGTTGAAACATCCGAAAACCGGTTATCGATATTCTCCAGTATATATTTTAAAGTTGACAGGGGCTAGTAATAATGATCTGTAACATTTAATTTTGATGAATAATAATAAGCGCATTTTAAAGGTTTGAATTTTTCTAATGACATTTTCAGACAAGATGAAAAGGACAGATAGGCAAGAATGCAAAATTAGCTAGAGTAGAAAGAACCCTAATAGAAGAGAATGAGAAAGAAGAACCAGCACGATAAAACAAAACATTAGTTTGGAGATAAAGGGATGTTGATTATAAAAACTAATGTTTATAGCAGTCAGATTACTTGTTGATTAGAGCATGTATGGGGATAACGTTATCTATCCAATGTGGCAAAAACATTTGATACATTTATGTAATCAGAAATACTATAATCAGATCATCATAATATGGTTTAATATGCAGTTTATTCGTGTTGACATAACCTTATTTAATTATATCTATTTTTCAGATTACATTAATGTGCTTTTTGATGTTTTATATCACCATTTTTTCACATTTTATTTACGTTACATTGTGTAAGTAAAAATTATGAATAAATCTGATTGTAAGCATCAAAATGAGGAATGTATTAGATGTAGTCAGACACACTATCTTTTGGTAATGTTTGAAATTTGTAATGAACAATATATGTCAATGTGAAACAACATGTTTAATATATTTCTTTAGTATTTGAAAATATTCACATACTTCGTATACAAAAACAATTTAAGCTTGCATATCCGTCCGTCAGTCTGTAGAAAAAACCTTGCAATGCCTCCTACTGTTTTGCATCAGATTATTTAAAGTTTTTCACAGTAACTACACGTCATGTGCAGATGTTCATGAAGCGAAGAATTTATTGATGTCACAAATAAAGTCAGAGTTATGGTCCTTAGTTTTTCTTTCAGAATATGTTATTTAATGCAGATAATGTACACGACCTTGATAGCGCAACTCCTCCCTCAATTTTGCACTTTCTAGCTTAGAGCAGTAACTACACAGCATGTGCAAATGTGCATGGAATGAACAGATTGCTGGTGTCACAAATACTGTCAGAGTTATGGACCTTAGTGTTTAAGGATTTTCTAAATTACATGTTACACACATAGGGTACAGTCATGTAGATGCAACGCCTCCCTGCAGTTTTGCATCAGATGTCTCCTAGCATGACACAGTAAACAAATGTACATGTACGTGGCACGATCAATTTGTGGATGCTACAAATACTATCAGTGTTATTGCCCTTGGTTTTTTCCAAGTATGCTTTATAGTACATATTGTGAACACAACTGTATAAATGCAACTCTCCTAATAATTTTGAATAAGAAGCTTTCTAGCTTAGCACCGTTACTCCACATGATGTTCAGGGAAGCCTGAAGCGAAATATGTGTGTATATAACAAGTACCGTCTGGCATACAGACGGTACTTGTTATATACACACATATTTCGCTTCAGGCTTATCTGCACATCATGTGGAGTAACGGTATACGTTACTCAATCTTGTGGATGCCTTTTCTCCGTCAGTTGTGTACAAATAGAATAGTTCGTGAACAAGAGGTACAAATATATAGGCTGGAGTATAGTAGGTGCCAATGTTTTAATTTGATGTTTGAGGTTTTTTTCATTGCGCTTTTATGCTTTTTGATTTTCATTCAGAAATTTTTATTAAAAATTCTTATAAACATTTAGAAGATGCGTCTATCGAGAAAAACAGTTTTTAGATTAATCAACATGTAAAACTAGTCCCATTAGCACGTTTGATATAAAATAACTTTAGTTGTTACATTACTTAAAGGTATCTTTATCGGCAGTTTTGACCGTGACCTTTATGTCAAAGTCCCAAAGTTTCTTTTTGTAATCGAATAAAATTCTTTAAATGTAGCGCTGTATTTTTAAATGCTAATTGGAATTCATTAATCGCAGTAAAGTACCAGAATTTATAGAATAATTGTTCTATGATTTTCTTTGATTGTAGTATTGTTCAATAGGCACGCACTTACACAGAAATAATTTGAAAGGTGTATGGATCATTGTACATGTAGTTGCATATCTCCTACACCACAGCTCTAATTACTTCTCGTCCGCTGAGAACAAAGATAAATGACATGAATTTATGAAATTATCTTAAAAAAACTGAATTTTACCCCCTTCGTGAAACGAAGGTTATGCGATCTTAACCGTTTAACCATCGCCTTAAAGCAAAAATTGGGGGGGGAAAACACGTTGGCCGTAAGTATTGTCATTTTTAAAAAAACAATTTGATGCGTGTTAAACAGTTTTTCTCTTCTAAGTGTTCGTTTGGTGACGTTCGTGTTGTTTCATACCAGGTCGGAAAATTCTTAAGATTTTAAAAAGTTGATATTTGTCTTAGATTTGAAGCGCAAAATGCAACGTTTACTTAATATATGTTCTAAGTCAAACTTAAGTTTAAGACAATTCTATGCGAATTGATTGTGTAAGACAATTTAAACATTATTGTCTAATCTTTATGAACACGGTCCAAGATATTTCTCAATAATTCTAGCATGTGGAAAGAAATGAAAACTTTGCAATTTGTTTCTTTCGGTAAAAAGACTACTGTTGTAGCACATGAATTGAAAGAATTGCTTTACGCTGTAAATATTTTTCATTTGCGGCAAGTACAATATATTATCAGCATATATAAAGTCAGATGCATAGTTTATCATTACCACAATGTAGATTTCAGATATATTGCGAGATAATTAATAATTTAAAAACAGAGAACTTATACAAGATATTGAAAAAAGAAGAGATGGTATACATCCCTTCAGTAGCCCCAACCTAGCATCAAACCATTGACGATACACATAATATATGTAATACCTCAAATTCTAGCTTTCCGTTAATTAATCGAACATTGTACATATTTGATGAACAATGTATACACGTACGTCTCAAGATGTGTAACACATGGCATGCGTAAATAACTAAAAATATACATGGCGAGTCGAGCTTCTAACTCTTTTTGTATAATTGATTACGCTATGTGTTTTGAATAGGGAACCGAAAGTCAAAAAAAAATTTATTCCCATGTTGTAGTCCGTACAATTTAATACAGAATCGCTTATTTGCAATCAAAATTAATGCGATATTAATTTTGTTATACTTGATTTAAAACGTCAATTTTCAGCCGGTCGCTCGCTCAATGTAAGTCGCCATATTTGCTTTATAGAGTCACGTGACCAACTATGTGTGACGTCACACTGCACTGATCAGTTTCAGAGACCAGCGACCGCTAACTTTTTCTTTTGATTACTGATAGTATATAATTGAATATTCCTTTGATCCATAACAAAAAAACAACTTTTATTATCTATTACGAGCTTCTTTACCATTGATGGCCTTTCACAGTTTTCACGACAACTTCCTGTCGATCCTACATTATTAGATTTTTTAGGGACCGATAATTGCACCTGTTACTTGGAAACAAATGAGACAAAGTGCGAAGATTAATTTCAATTTACGTAAAAAGTATTTGAGCAGCATTTGCAAGTAAAACACATATTTTATAATGGATGAGCACGGACTTATACCGTATAATTGTGAACCCGAGTACATGGAGGAAGAACTAGATACATCCCAGATCCTTCTTTGTTACATGGGGACAAAATATAGATGATCGTGTTAAAATCATTTATATATTATCGCTACATATTGATATTGATTGTTCTCTTGATGCAATGTTAGATTTCATTTTTTCCGGGACCCCCCCACCCCACCCCAAGGACAACTGTGCGTATACTTAATTTTTATCCGGGTACGCTTTTGCATAGAAAAACGTTTCATCAGAGTACAAAATTTCTGTCATCAACAGCAAAAATCATATATTTTCTGATCATTTGTAGGGGTACTGGAAACTTTCATTTGCTGGAATGTTTTTTACTAAGGCCTATTTATGTTAGGTGACTAAATAATATTTCTATGCAAACTTGATCATACATTATAAATGTTACTCGAAGGTTAGTGATAAATAATGTATATGTATAAACTTTATATCGGCCTATCATTCATTAAATATATGGTTAGTTTTAATCACAGTGATAAATAAATTCATATGTAAATTACCTTGATCGTGCACATCCAAAAATGTTGCATAATTCAAATTGGGCACTCTGCATTTTGTTGTGTAATTATCAAGTGCAATTGACCAGTGTGCCATATGCAATAATGTGTGACCAATTAGATTGTTGACAGGGGATCGCCAATTAACAACAAATCATATCGCATCTTTTGTTGTGAAATATGCCCTTGGGCTATATCCAATCAAATTCCTTCAATGATTCGAACCACGCTAATTATTTTCCATGGCAACGTTGTCAAAATGAGATATTGTTTGTGTTTTTATTTTATTGAAAGCGAAAATTTAATTTAAGCGAAAATTTAATTTTAAGGAATAGAGGAAGATCTCAGCTTTCAGTGTTCCGCAACATATAGGTATCTTCTATATTATCTTTTTCACACTTACTGTAACAACATGATTTTTTGAAATTATTTTGAATATAAATGCCAGCCCTTTATATAGACTAGAATCTAGATCTAAAAAACAAATCTGTGTCTTAAATAATACCATATGGTCCTGTAATAAAAAACGTTTTCGTTACAGTAGTTAACATTCTCGTAAAATGATGTGTTTCGGCATGATTTAGTATATACGAGAAAAGTTGTGCACTTGGGAAAATCTATATCAAGATAGCATAAGTGTGAAACATTTAAATTCTTAATCGTTATATTAGAAACGTAGAGAAAATTACAAAAATATATAGATCATTTCACAAAGGCCGAATGTAAAATATATTTCTGTCTTGTCATGCATGATATTTAACCGAACGTCATTAAACAATCATTTTCAAGATATTTTTAAAAAAAACTTGACATAAACATCGCTAAGACATTGTAATATGTAAACATATATAATGCAATATATTATATGAAATGGTTTGCGTCAAAACGGCCGACATCCAGTGGGCAGGTGCGTGAAAGACCTCGATGTACTTCCGTTATTGAGGCAGCGCAGTGTTACGTCACATCTGGTTACTTGGCGTAGGCGCAATAAGGCTTTAAAGCTATCAATGGCGGCGTCCTTAACCAGATGGAAATCACGCAATTTCAATGAAAAATTAAATAAATCATTAAAACGCAGTTGACCACATTCAAACGCATTTTTGGAAATGAAATAAAATGACAGGCTCGTTTGAATTTCGCTGTCGAGTTTTCTGACTTTCGGTACCCTTTAAGGCTAGTATTTCTTCTTTATGTTAACAGGAACAATATTCAGCAAAACTTCCATAATGGAGTAAACAAACGACCATTTTGAATTATAAGATTTAGCGTTTTCTTTTTGTTTTATATTATTTTCTTATAGAATATCATATATATAAGTATACATCCGATCCATGATACAAATATATGTTGGAATATGACAATGTAACGCAAACATAGCTGCATCTTTATTTTTAATGTAAACATTTCAGACTTACACAATGTATTCTTTCACATTTGAGCTTTTTGCTGTTTGCATTTTCTGAATATGCACGAAATATTATCATGGTATCAAGTTCAGCATTCGTTATCAAAAGAAGAAGCATTAAATGCACTATAAAACAAGTCCTTCATCTGACTAAGTAAACCGTTTTGGATTCTAGTAGGAAGCGATAACTTGGAAACGAATTTGGAATACGTTTTGTCAATATGAACATTCGTCAAATAATAATATGCCCTATACTGTGAGCTATTGGTGTTTTAGTTATATGACTGACCTTACAGTTGGTTCCTATAATCACACAAGAGGTTTACAATCGGTTTATAGATATATTATTCAGCAAACTCCAGTCCTGAGTTATTGAAAAATCACTCTGCAGTTCAGCCTATATGGTTTTTAATGTTTATAGCAACGATAATACCTTTTGAATAGTAGAGGGATAACGCTTTTTATCAAATATGGCAAGAGTCGAAAATATTTGATATATTCATGTAATCAGAAGTATATATTTAGATCATAATACTTTGGTTTGATATGCAGTTTATTTGTTTGGACATGATTGTTTTCATAACCTTATTCAATCTTCTTCTTTTTTCAGATCAATTGTATATGTGTTTGAATGTTTTATATCACCGTATTTGTATATGTTATTAAGTTAATTATTGTTATTAAGTTAATAATTGATATGTTTTCCCCTAAATATGACATATATTACATATTGTGAACACAATTATGTGAATGCACCTCTTCTTACAGTTTTGATCAAGAAGCTGTCTAGCTTGGCACCGTTACTCCACATGATGTGCAGATAAGCATGAAGCGAAATGTTTTTTTTTATCTGGCTCATAGAGTGTACTCAATCTTGTGGATGCCATTCCTCCTTCAGTATAGGTCATGCACAAGAGGTACACACATATAGGCTGGAGTATATAAGGTGCTAATGTTTTAATTTGATGCTTGATATTTTTATCATTGCGTTTTTAAGCTTTTTAATTTTCCTTAATATTGTTATTATATATTCATATAAACATTTAGATCTATCGTGAAATACAGTTTTTTGTTTTAATCATCATATAACACTTGTCCCTTTCACTTTGGATGTAAAACTTCTTGTAGCTCTTACATTACTAAAAGGTATCTTACCGACGAATTTGAATGTGACCTTTACGTACAAAATCCCAACGTTGTTTCCTTTTGTTATCAAAGGTGAATGCTATAAATGTAGCGCAGTATATTTAAAGCTCTAATGGGAATTCATTAATCGCAGTAAAGGCCCTTAATTTGTAGGTAGAATAATTGAATGGTATGATGTTCTATAACTTATTTGATTTTAGTATTGTTAAACAGGCACGCACTTGCTTACACAGAAATAAATTGAAACGTATATGGATCATTGTAGTTGCGTATCTCTTACACAACAGCTCTTATCACTTCTCATCCGATGAAAAAAATGATAAAAAGATAAATGACATTAATTCATGTGAAACAAATATTTAAAAATTGATAAAAACTGAAACTTACACCCTTTTCGAGACGAAAGTTATGCTACATTGTACCTTAACCGTGTAACCATCGTCTTAATGCGGAAATAGAACAAAACACGTTCGCCTTAAGTATTGCCTTTTTAAAAACAACCCGGTTGGTTAGTTTAAGCGTTCAACCATTTTTATCTTCTACGTGTTCGTTTGGTAACATTTGTCTCTTTCGGTAGAAAGACTACTTGTGTAGCACTATGTATTGAAATCATTAATTAAGTAAACGCTATAAATCTTGTTTTCATTTGCGGCAGGTACAGTATGTTATCAGCATACCTAAAGTGAGATTCATATTTCATCATAATCACACTGTATATTTCAGATATATTGCGAACTAATTAATAAAACAGATAAAACCTTCATAACTTAGTTTTTTAAATCAATGTACATGTAAGAAATACAGTGCAGTACCTTTTCCATGATATTGCAAAAATTATAAAGCATTTCTGGCAACTCCTTTTCTCTGAAAAAAATGACTTTAAAGGTCCACTACTGAGCGAAAATTTAGTGACAGTTATTTCAATGGCAAGTACATAACCTTATGCAAGACACTAAATAATGAAGATTGGCAGGTTAAAACTTATAGAAAAGGTTTGGAACATGCAGAAAAGTATGTGTATTATGTTGAAATCTCAGTGAATCGACAAAATGACCACCCAGGTCTTTTTAACTTTCTTCATAATGCATAGAAAAATAATTGTACATGTACTGTGATTTATTTAGAATTTCTACATACCAACTTTCATTTTTTATTAAAAATAACTTATTTCTGTGCTTTTAAAGTATATTTGAATTTTCGCTTTCCTTAGTATTGGACCTTTAATACACAAAAAGACATTTGTTAACAATGCTTAAGAGTGAATAGAACATGGTTCTATCATTATCCTATCAGTACCTTTTTTCTGTATCAGTACGATTATTATGATCCTGGAACATGTTTTATATTCTTTTTCTAGAACTTTGAAGCTATAAGTATGCATCACATCCATGATATGTATGTAAGAGAATGACCATGTAACGCATAAAAGAGCTGCATCTTTTTGTTGAAAATTTAACCATTTCCGACTTCTCTCATCAATATTTCAGTGCTTCAAATTGTATTCATTCACATCGGAGCTTTTTGCAGCTTACTTATTCTGTTACATATAATACCCAGTTCAACATCCGTAATCAAAATTAGAAGCACTATATGCGCTATAAAACAATTATATCGTCTGATGTTCAGAAATAGACCTAGTACTTCCTATGTGTTATGTTAAAAGCTCCTTTTGGAAAGTATATATTCTATTTGAACAATTCATGTACCTTTACCTAATTCGGTCATTTTGAAAAGAATGTGATACATGTACCTAACCTATTATTGCATGTACATGTATATTCAATTATACACGAACCACATGTCTACTTGAACCTGACGGCATTAATAAACATCATCCAATTAGACTGCAATATATTAATTTCATTACTGAAAAGCATTATTCAAGACTAGCCAGTTTAAAGTAGTGTCTATGCTTAGTAGTGTAGTGTACGCTCTTACCTACACGGTATGCATGCTTCTAATATATTCTCCAAACAGATTAGTGTATATACAAGCGGTATATACAAGCGGTATATAACAACTGTTATTGTTCCTGTGAACGTAGTCTAGCGGGACTAGTTATAGTTCCCGTTGAGCGGGTTGCTAGTTCAGTAACGGTATAATCGGGTCAAACATGTCGCAGTGGTTTGTTTCCAATCATTCATGTATTTATTTTCTTCAAAATGTTCCAACTTTTTTCCACTTTTTAATATAAGGGTTCATTGTAAAATGCAGTTGCTCCAGTTGTTATCATGAGATAACACGACCAGTAGACTTGTTTTAATGTATGAATGTTTCCAAAAGGATAAAAGAAAGATATCCCAACCGATTGTGGCGCGGTGGTCGAGTGATAAATGCTCTAGAAGACCTGTCTGGCGGTCCCTGATTGTAATCCCGTCCGTGTGGACAAACGACACACGAAGTACTCGGGTGAACTAATCAAATGCTTAGCCTGCTTCCAACAACACGGTCTTACCAGGTCCACTGTCATATGAGATGGTCAGTATGTTAGGTTTAATCAATTTATGACAAAATGATTAGCACTACCGATATACTATGATGACATAGTGAAGCTATGAGTTGCTAAATAATAATCTTAGAAGAAATCAACACTAGCTTAAATTGACCAAACTAACTATTAACAGCGTCCCAAGTCCGTAAAAGATGCATATTAACCAAAGTCCAATTTACGTAAGAATGCATGTCTACCGATGCAGTTAACGTATCTAAAATCCGTGTTAATAGTACCTTTACACGGGGTTTTGAAACAGAACCAGATGTTAAATCGAAATGTGTGCAAAGCACAGGGAAATTATTAGTGTGATGTACAATAATGTAGTTATGTTCTGATTATCCCACCTTTTTTGGGAATGTCACAATGTCAAACCAATTATACAATATTTCATTAATAAGTTAGATTATTTTGATCAAGGTTTTGAAATAAACAAGTTCGCGGTTTTGTTAGGGTCGGGAAAACAAGATTACATGTTAGATATTCTTTTTTTTAGAAACGAAGAAGAATATAATATACATTTGTAAAAGAAAGGAAGTATTGCCTTGCATTTAAGGTTTAAAAAACAGTCTAAAGTTAGCATGGGAGATATAGAAAATCTCGAACATTATTTATCTTGAGTAGAACAGATGGACAATTGTGAGACACTTTCTATCATAACTACAACTGGTACTTTTTCTAACAAAAGACTTTGTATTTTCAAGCTAAAAACAATATTTTACTGACACAGAAATAACAATACTGTAAAACTTCGTTAACTAGAACATCGATTACTCGAGAACCCCGGATAACTCGAGGACTGCGATCGGTCCCGGCAATTTTACCTCTATGTTTAACCAGAAAATACTATGGATAACTCGAGTATCGATAACTCGAGAACCTCGGATAACTCGAGGAACACCTGTGGTCCCGCCAGGTAGATTTCTTACTAAATTACTTGCGGCAACTCGAGGTCACTGATTACCAGATTTTGATTTTTCTCACCTCCGATGGCGCATCATTACTTTGACACGTCATGGGAAAAACATTTAGTGGTAGAGCGTCCGCTTCGAGTGCGGGAGGTTGTTAGTTCGCTCCCTGGCCGCGTCATACCAAAGACGTAAAAAATGGTACCAGTAGCTCCCTTGCTTGGCGCTCAGCATTAAAAGGGAAAAGCTGGCTTCTCTTCTCTCATACCCTCACGGCGATGGATACTATCAGGAATGAGGTGTCGAGAGTGATTAATATAAGTTGTACAACTTGTTTCACAATCGACCGAAAATAAATTAGTATAAACTAAACATTTATTGTTAATTGATTGTTCTCGTTAATTATCGATTAATCGGCCGTCCAGTGACCAAAGTGTATAAAATGTTTTTCGCACATTTAAATCGTCTTAAATCATGTGTAATTACACCCAGTTGTTATTTTTATTTAATAATTTTGAAGAATTTAAACAACATTTTGCTAACATGTCGTCGTCAGCCGACAATCAGTTTTATGCATAGAATTTCTCTCATTCGCGAGGTGAATCATTGGTCATTGATGAGCTTGATTAGCCTTTTAGTATAGAAGAAATCTGTAAAACAATTTCTTTTTTGAAAAAACATAAAAACTGTGATTTAGACAATAACGTGGCAGATTTTTTTATTGATGCAAAACAATTTGTTAGCCCTTATCTGTGTACTATTTTTAACAAGATATACGATACAGGAACTTATCCTGAGGCGTGGAATAAGGGTGTTATTGTTCCAATATACAAAAAAGGAGATATAAATAATCCTTCTAATTATAAAGGAATAACTTTAGTCAATGTTATGTCGAAAATATTTTCATTAATGCTAAGAAATAGAATAAATAAATGGAGCGAGTCTGAAAATGTATTTACTGATGCACAATTTGGTTTTCGAGATAGCCGTTCTACAACTGATCCCATTTTCTTACTGCAATCGACTATTCAGAAAGTATTATCCAACAAGTCTAAGTTATTTTGTATATTTATAGATTACGAAAAGGCTTTTGATACCGTAATTAGAGATGCATTATGGGTGAAATTAATCGAATTCGGAATTAGCTGCAAAATGATAACCATGGTTAAAGCAATTTATAGTATTGTGAAATTGTGTGTTAAATTATGTGCTAATACAGATATGTCACAATTTTTCGACGTAACTCTGGGTGTAAAACAGGGAGAACCATTATCTCCCCTGCTATTTATCCTTTTTCATCAATGATATTGCAAAAACATCAATTTTGAAACATTGACTGAGAATGGCATCCGCTTACTTTCTATGTATCTTATATTTGTATGCAGATGATATTGCACTATTTACTACTGATCCTACAAGATTACAAGCGCAGTTAGATAATTTATATCAGTATTCTATAAAATGGGGATTGAAAATAAATGTTAGCAAAACAAAACTCTGTATTTTCGAGAAACGTAAGCAAGTACATAATACTGATATATACATAAACGGAGAAAAATTGAACTTACTTAGGTGTAATGTTCACGTATACTGGTAACATGGCGAAAGCCGTTACAACATTGTCGGACCAAGCTTTAAAAGCGTATTATAACCTGTTGTCATTGTTTGACAGAGTTCCTCTAGACGTAAAGACAAAATTATACCTTTTTGACTGTATGGTTGTACCAATTTTACTATATGGGTCAGAAATTTGGGGGGCATTTGACTTTAAGGAAGTCGATAAATTACACATTTTTTGTAAGCACATATTAGGAGTACGAAAGCAAACACCAAATGAAGCAGTTTATGGTGAACTGGGAAGATTTCCCCTGTCTGTTATATGTAAGGAAAGAGCAATTAAGTTTTGGCTTAAAGTAAAAAAAGAATGTAGGTACATCCATTCATTCTACTTACATGGAACAATGTAACAACATGGACAGAAACAGTTGAGGCTTTTGCATGAACTCGCTGATAGATAATTTAGGATATTCATTTCTTCTAACTAACTTTGACGTAAATGTTAATTATTATCAAAGTCTTAAAAGACGCATACGATATCAATATATACAGAGATGGTATGATTCTGTTAACGGTAAAACTAAACTTGACTATTATGTGAAATATAAAACCGAATTTTGCTATTAAAATATCTAGATGTTTTAAAAAATGAAACATTACGGAAATATCTTACATGTTTTAGGCTTAGTTCACATTCTTTTGAGATAGAATTAGGTCGATATAACAATATATATAGAGAAATTCGTTTATGTAAATGCTGCAATCAAAATAAGACCGAATCTGAGTACCATTTTCTTATGTGCTGTACTTTGTATTCTGACTTTCGTCGCAAATATCTTGGGCCGGTGTCTTGGCCAAATATGCATAAATTTGTTAGTTTAATGTCGACACATAGTAAACAACTTTTGTAAAAAACCTATCAAAATAGTATGAAAGGTAATCAGAGCTCGTAATTTAATGTAATAAATGCATTTGTTTTGGGGAGGCTGCGTTTTTGGTACGTGGCATTCCCTGTTTGATATTATTTTTGTTTTTTTGTAAATGTATTAATCCGACCTCAACATAAAGGTCCTAAAATAACTTTTTGTTCATAAGTATTTGACAGCAGAAAAACTTGATAACTCGAGCATTTCACTCGTCCCCTTACTACCTCGAGTTATCGAGGTTTTACTGTATACTTACACAATAAACCTACAAATATCTTTTTTGAATCAACAGAAAGAAGGAAAAAAATCTATCTAACAGATAGATCCCAATTTTTATGTTTGTGTTGTATTTTTTCAGTATATAAAATAGGGGCTACACATCAAGTTATTTACAATCATGTATGGTAATTTTGTGAACTTTGTAAAACAGGGAACTGAATCGGTTATATATTATTGTTTTACATAAAATCGTATAAGGTACTTACATCTATGTTAATATAGTCTTTGAAAAAGCCATAGAGCTTGTTTGTAATTATAAACATGTATTTTGAAATAAAAGATTATTCCTCATGAAAAAGAAATGTTCTGATTAAGATCCTTTGACATAGTATAAAAGTCTGACCAATGATAACCAAAATGTGAAAAGCATCATGCATGTTCAGTGCCTGTACTGAAGTGGAAAGCTTTTCTTCTTAATTGTCGCGGGCTCAATAAATGTGGCTAACAACGAACGTTATAGCAGGTTACAAGAATACTCTCTTTGTTGTTTGCTTTAAAATCGCCGTTTTCTTTCTTGTGAGTCTGTTAACTTGAAGCTCCTTTCGAATTCAGCCGTCATCATGTTGACATCGTCTTCAATGCGTCTTCCATCGTCTGTAAAATAAGGTATAATCATAGATAATCTACTGAAACATACTAAAGGGGTGCTCAGTTGTTGATTATTGTATCTGTCATCATGATAATTTAAATCGATTTAAAGTACGGAGCTAATTTCACTTGTTCATACGAGGACCGGTCTTACACAATCTTCTATCCCAGACCACTCAATTTTATCTTGGATATTTATTGTATCAGACTCTTGTAGTAAAGAAGATGGACTTGATACAACTCCGTATACCGGTACTTCCTATTATGATAAATTTGACTTGAAGTCTTTACCTGAGCAGCTTCTAAATACTGACCATGTTGTTGGCAATATTCATGAAACTATTTTTTAAATTGGAACAAAGTTTACGTTGTCAAAATGATCTTGACAGTGCTTATGCAGATTTATTTGCCAATATAAAAAATGATATGTATGATAAGTTGAATCATAAAAGTATTTCTGTTGGTGTCTCCAATAACAAGAGAAGAAAATTGGAAAGCCTTGGTGGAATGATAACCTATCATACCTATCGAATATACTTTGTGAAGCAGAGAGAAATTGGTTAAAATACAAACATGTTAGTCAAAAGAGCATGTTAAAGTGCTCGCCGAGCCCGACATTTTGATATATGACATGGCCCACTTTGGCCAAAGGTGTGAAAATTCCGGTTGACCGTTGCACCTCGCTAACCAAAAGAGTGTAAATATGTATACAACATAACATTATTCTTCGTTTTTCTTTAAAATGATCTAGAACTGTACATTCTACTTATATTGTAACTATTGCTTTATTATATTTGTTGTTTCATAAATAAATTTTACTGTCTCATGCAAATGGGGAAATAAAGAGAATTTATAACCAGGTCCAAAAAAAATATTTCATTGGTCAACACTCGATAGGGTATGAAACAGGGTCACCTTTCGACTAATTGTATAGTGTTAGTCGATGCGTAAAACAAGAAGAGCATTTGACCACATAGTGTAGGTCCGCAATTTCCTAGACAAAATAACTTGCTTCCGGACCCACACTCCTGATTAACTGTGGCCAAGGGAAGTTACCCGCGGTGAGTAGAACTATTTACAACATTCAAACCTGATACGTATTTAGGGGAAAAAAAGCTTTCGAATTTAAGTTTCTACAACAGAAATGACTCATTCCATTTCAGCAAAACGTAAAATGTGAACCATTTATTAATCCATTTTAATAAGGGTGTTATATATTTAATTTACTTGGACCTACCCTGTACACATTCGAAACTTACGGTTCTAAAAAAACTGTGTTTCTCACTTTTTTGTTTTCAATCGAGCCAGTCTACTTTCCAAAACTGAGTTTGATGATGCGTAACACAAAATCGTATAGCTCTACGATAGACTGGAAGTAGTGTATGAAATGTAGTAGAACAACATAAAATCAATCGGACAGTGACTAGTCAAGGCTGTAAGTAGTTCAAAAATTTAGATATCATGCTGTTTCTAATTTCTCATTTTTTGATGATGATTTTTATTAACTCGCGTACAAACCGCTGTACGTGTGCGAGAGGGGGCGGGGGATAGAGAGGGGGATCGGGCATTTATCAACGAAAGCCTGTATCAGTTGAGCTACGACGATTCGACCACTTCGTACATAAGAAACAGTCACATGCTGTGAACGGTCGGAATTTGTTTCCTGTGATTTATTTCACCTTTAAAAAGCTTTTGTTAAATAATTTTTTTTATGTCAAATGGTAAGTAAAATGTACTTTTTTTCTGTATTCATCATTTCGTATTAATGTATATGCAGTTTTCTGTACAACATGTTTGTACGTAAATTTCCGTACATGTATTTATATATACAGGCCTTCGTTGAGAAATGCACTTCGGTTATACAGTGTAAGTATATCGCACGAAATTCACGTTGCAAAATTTCATATACACTGGCATACAAAATGTGTATATTGCTTAAGCGAGAAAAGCCTATCCATGTAAGTTTAAACGGAGTTGAATTTTTGTAAGGTTTGGAGAATTCAGCCTTCTTGAATGAAAAACGTGAAAAGCGTGCGTATTATTACTATGGAATGTCATTCATAAAGTTTTGTGTCACACTGCAGATTAACCAGGCTTAGTCTCAGTTGAAAAGGAGCTATAATAGCTATTTCAAGCTATTATAGCTTCATCGAGCTAAAAAAATAACAATAGAAACATGAATTTGCCTTAAAATAACATGCTTATCCGAATCAGCGCATACTGTCCGGTTGTATACAACTGGATCATGATCTCAATCGCCGATTTTTCAGTTTGTGTACAAAATTGGCTGTACGCAGAAATGCGCAGTTTGGGTTCAAAAATCACCTTTTTTGAGATTTACCTTCTATTATCCAATATTCATTGGCTTACAAGTGGCTAATCAGGACCAAATTTTCAGCGTTGAACCGCCATCGTACCTCAGGTACATAAAATGTGTTCCTTATATCAGGAATTTCGCTATATCCGGAATCGTTATATACAGTTTACTGTACAATCGGATGTAAAGAGGCATTTTTGCCTTATGCCTAATAATTCTTTATGTATATCTTTTGTATATCATTAAAACAATCTTTCAATAAAAAACTGCATTATGAGTTATAGTTGGTATTTAAGAAACCTGATAATATGCACCGTATAGTGAAGAACTATTAAAAATAAGTTTTCTTATTATCATTTAAATCATTAAATGTTATCACATCTTTCAGAATCTACAAGTACACCAAGAAAAGACACGAATATGCAAGCCAAAGCTCGGACAGTCAGTTGGCCATTCTTTTGATTAACTCATCAATAGTACAGTCATATAACTGTTTTATAGCTATAAATATCATAGTGCTCTTTAGTCCTGAAAGAAAAGAAAGATATTTATATGTACACAATTCGCCATCAGTTTTCAAAGCGCCTAATAATATTTCGTCTGACAGCTTGTCTATCGTTGTTCTGGATCGGTGCAATTTCGTCTTGAAATATATTGCATTACATTGTTCCTCAGAATTCTCATAAGATTCATCCTCTACCTCAGGCATGGGAATATTGTTACGTTTGGCATAGTTGTGCAATATTGCACATACGTTGGTAACCTGCAAACTGGTTGGGAGCTTCAGTCTCAGTTTAAGTGAAAGACATGGGAGTCGCCTTTTGATAATGCCAAACACATTTTCTATTTTAACCCGTCCTCTGCACAAGAAGTAATTGGACCTTCTCTCTGCTCTTGTAGATTGGTTAATTACAGGCGTCATTACGTAAGGTTTTAGAGTGTAACCATTGTCCGCTAAGAGAATTCCATCGATTGTGCCGTTTTCGAAAGCTAAGTTGAGGGCCGAATTCTCAAAAATGTAACTGTCATGTGCGCTACCATGCCATCTGGCAACCATACCAGTGATGTGCAAGTCGAAGTCGTAAGTGACTACAATAATCACAAGAAATCACAATAAATAAGTGAAGCGGTGCTACTGACGATGCATTAGTATTTGATCTACATAAATAACTTCTTGATGTTTAAAGTTTAAGTTCAATGTTGTTTTCCCAATCGGAACTCCTCAGTGATGATAGATGACGGATTACCCAAGGAGTTCCGTGATTAGTTAGAGGATTCCGAATAGAAACTCTACTTCCGGAAACGCAGCTCTTACAAATTTTACTGTTTAGTTAGATTCAGATGCCTCCCTTTATTGTGAAAGTCTTGTAAAAAATTATCTAAATCATTAGATACAAATATCTTTGTTATATTTATACAAGAACTACATGAAATTAATTGATAAATCGTATATAACTTCAAATTTAGTTCTGGTCGAGGTCAGCTATCTGACGTCGAGTACGTTTACTTTGCATCGGTACAGGCGGCACTTTTCCGTCCTTGCCTATCTAAAGGTACATCTCAACAATATTCTGAGAGTGCATATGGGAGGTTCCCTTAGTGGATCCCCGTAATGATCTAGGACTGCTAACATTGTTATTTCATGGTTCATATTCTATTGAGTCGTATATATACGATAAATATTAGGTGTCTGCAATAAATACCAGAAAACAGTGTTTGCCACTGTCAGTTTGAACAGTCATAGGCTTCCCATTTCTCCTGCAAAGTATATCGACTTTAGCTGAAACTTTTAGGTTACGTTATAATACTTCCACAGATTCTATTATTTATTTTTTGGAGGTTATTTCGTTTGGCGTCAGTTATAGGATATGTCCCTTTCAGAAAAACATGCTGCATTCGCTTTCATGATTTCTGATCGGATATCATTGTTGTAGGAGTTTAACGTCCACTCACTTCAACAGTACATGTATTTGGTCAGTTTAACAGGCAGCTAGTTTCCCTAACATGGTCCTAGAAAGGACCAGTACTAGGCTCTGAATTTTCGAAAGACACAGCCAACTTACCCACTTAGAGAGACAAAGTCGGAGGTTACAGTGATTTCAAGTCAGCTTCTCTAACCACTAGACCACGGAGGCGGATCTGGTCGGACATCATTATGAAAAAAATGACCTGTATTATATGTTTTATGATGTTAGGATATGTCCCTTACGGAAACATAATGCACCACCACTTAATTTTTAGGTTTCATGAACATTTCGTGAAATAATAGACGATTTCGTGTAATGTGCTGAGTAGGTCGTGTTACGTATTCTTGAAGGATGTGTCATAAACAAAGCTGGTTACATACAATTTAAAAGCACTGAATTTTACTTCGTCAAAAGTCTCAAGCATAACTATGTTTCAGCTTGAGGGATTTTGAAAAAAATAAAAACAACAGCAACATGATGTGTTGTCAATGAACTACAGGTCTGTGATTAAAATAAACGGATAGTAACAAAAATCAAGTACTGTTAGCGAAGTATTGACACAAATGATCACTCATTGTCTGTAATATAGAAAAATCTCCTTGTGCCCACCAATTTCGCAGTGGGCTCCTTGTTGTCAGCACTTTCAGTGCTTTGATTGATCAGAAGCTGAATTACTTGTTAATATAATGTATCTAGATCTACAGAGTTCATGGGAATAGTCTTGTAATGTGTCCGTACGGACATCGTTGACTCTTGCGAGCATCGTACGGATTTTTTGAACTCGAAGAGGACTCGGGGGCCTCGGTGAAATGTTTCACCGAGTTCCCGAGTTCTCGCGTAGCTCGTAGTAATTTTCATAGTCGGGAGCAGCCCGAAAGGGCCCCGGTAGAGCTCATACGGGCATCGCACGGTTTCCGTGCGGATTTGGAACATAGCGAGGCCCGTAAGAGCTTGCCGGTGCTCGCACGTGTATCGCAGGGGAGATGCACGGTCAACATACGATGTTCGTACGATACTACGGACACCGAGTGGGGAACTTGCGATGTCCGCACGAGGCCTGCAGGACGTTTCGTTCGTCGTACGGGCTCCGTACGACATACTTGACGATTGTAGCTAGAAATGAGAAATTATCGCCGAACTGGTTAATTCTTGTCGTACAGACACCGTGCGGATTTTGTACGGGCACCGTACGAGCGCCGTACGAACACACGTGCACCGTACGAGGTCATTCCAAGCTCCGCACGACTTGTCTGCGATGTCCGTACGTATATCTACAATTGCATCCTCCAAAAGATCGTACGGGGCTCGTAGGCATGCGACCAGAAGCTACGATAATACGTAGACCGTACGGATTTTACAAGTTGGTGGAATCGTTGATTTTATAAAACGTACGGACATCGTACGTATATGTGACCAAGGTATTAGCAAGGTGACATACACCAGACGCCGGTTATAATATGACTGTAATTTGTGAACTTTTTATTGTATAAAGAACCGCAACAGTCTTTTACCAGTCTAGTTTAACTTTTTTTTTAAAAAAGGCAAATTTAATATTTCGTCGCTCATAGCGACCGCCGCCCCAGCTCCTACGCCTCTGAGTTATAAACAAGTTAAAATTCGTTCTTGCACAATAATTTAGTCACGAAGACTTGATTAAGTTACAAGATTCGGTTGTATTCTTTAGAAATGATATATTTTATTTGTTAATCCAGCCGAAACCATGGACTGTGTTTTTATCTTTCACTATATACATTGTATATATAAATATAACAAACACATAAATATACGCGACGACTGGTTTGAACTCTGCATTGTCTGTGGTATAATGATTATGTTTTTGATCACTTATCTGTGACTTAAATTTTGTGCGGTTTAACGATAGATTACTATTCTTAAGAAATATAATACATACTTAACATGTATGTTTTATTTATGTATAGGTTAGTGTTTTTACGAAAATAAATTAGTCGAACAATTTATTGTAGTAAATGTATCAAAATTAACATTAATCTTATGTTCATTTTTGTGTCGCCCTTTCGGAGAAAAGGCGATACAGAGGGATCGCTTTGTCCGTCCGTCCGTCGGCCCGTCGGTCCGTCCGTCACACAAACTTAACGTTGGCTATAACTTTGCCATTTCTTAAGATTTCTTCATCAAACTTTACAATTGTATTGCTTATGACAATAGGTTCATGATGCCACCAAATTGTGTAGGTCAAGGTCATATTTGACAGAGTTATGCCCTTTTTTGTACTTAGATGTTGTCATGAAAACTTAACGTTGGCTATAACTTTGCCATTTCTTAAGATTTCTTCATCAAACTTTACAATTGTATTGCTTATGACAATAGGTTCATGATGCCACCAAATTTTGTAGGTCAAGGCCATATTTGACAGAGTTATGCCCCTTTTTGTACTTAGATTTTGTCATGAAAACTTAACGTTGGCTATAACTTTGCCATTTCTTAAGATTTCTTCATCAAACTTTCAAATTGTATTGCTTATGACATAAGGGTCGTGATGCCGCCAAATTGTGTAGGTCAAGGTTATATTTGACAGAGTTATGCACCTTTTTATACTTAGATTTTGCTATAACTTTGCCATTTCTTAAGATTTCTTCATCAAACTTTCAAATTGCATTGCTTATGACATAAGGGTCGTGATGCCGCCAAAGTTTGTAGGTCAAGGTCATATTTGACAGAGTTATGCCCCTTTATATACTTAGATTTTTGCTATAACTCTGCCATTTCTTAAGATTTATTTATCAAACTTTCAAATTATATTGCTTATGTCAAAAGGGTTGTGATGCCGCCAGATTTTGTAGGTCAAGGTCTTATTTGACAGAGTTATGCCCCTTTTTGTACTTAGATTTTGTCACGAAAACTTAATGTTGGCTATAACTTTGCCATTTCTAAAGATTTCCTCATCAAACTTTCAAATTGTATTGCTTATGACATAAGGGTCATGATACCGCCAAAGTTTGTTGGTCAAGGTAATATTTGACAGAGTTATGCCCCTTTTCACACTTAGATTTTGTCACAAAATTGTTGGTTATTCTGACAAAGCATAAGAGGGCGACACAAGTGTTCTACTGAACACCCATCTAGTTGATGCATTCACTTGCTCTTCGGTGACCTTATTGAAGGTAAAGAAAACGGGCAAATAATATTTACATATCGTTCCAGAGACATCCCTGGTACTTTAACATGCCCGGTGTACAGCACCGATTCATCGGACCTCGGTTTTAGGTCTTATCCGAAAGACCATTACTTGGTTATGTAAGTGGAGGAGAGGGGATCGAACCTGCGATCCCCGGATTACAAGTCCAGCGCGTTAACCACTAGACCACTGATCCGCTCTACATAAGCACTACAAAATGACACGTGCTATTTATCGTGCCATTGAGTCATCACCTGTTTTAGCAGAGCTTTCTAGATTTATAGTACATTTTGAAATTTAAATGTACTGTTGTTTAATATAACATATGAGTTTAGAGCATGTTCCAATACTAAATGAATTTGGATCTCCTACCCAATACTACACTTTATACGTGTAGAGCAACAGGCAGCGCCGCATCCTCTATGATCAATAATTGAATGGTCTTAGCCCAGAACTTTCATAGAGTTTGTACTATACCGAGATCAGTTTTATTGTTCGTTTATGTTAGACTAGAAGACAGACTTTAGGCCTACTCTGACTTTAAATCACTGTAACCTCTCATAGATTGAGGGTCATGGCTTCGGGCCCTACTACCGACCATGTCTCTTTATGTGAGAAAGTTGGCATTTCTTGCGGAGGATAGAAGTCTCAGTACTTGTTCTTCCCAGGAACAATTGTTAGGTAAACTGCCCGCCTGTAAAATGACCAAAAATGCGGTTGGAACGGGCGTTAAACTCATACAACAACAACTAATTATGTTTGACAACCAAATATTAATACACTGTTACTTTTGGAAATAAACTATTTACAGGCTAGACGCAAGTGAGGTATAGAAAGAGTAACAAACAAGAACTGAATCAAAATTGAAAAATTTCCACATATCAAAAGGATACGTGCCACGTGTCTGTTTGGCTTGTTGACCCTTGTTTATTAATTTATTAATATCAAACGGTTAGCAATTTATGTGATATATACATAGCTTCTATAATAGTGAAAGTTTTAAAAATCAAAATCAGTGACGATTATGTTAATCTATTCTGACTTGAAATTATATGTAATTTGTATTATCAACTGGCTGGATACATATAGATATAGCCATTGTAATATTAGTTTCCGCAATTGATACTGTGCTTATAATAAACGATGTTTAAACCAGATACCCGCTACTACAACAAATGTATCTATTCACAACAAAATGGCTAATTAACTATTTTATTTTGTGTAATGTTTCTATCTTTCTGCTACTCTATTGTTACTTATTAAGAGTTTAACTATGACGTTTTTTCTTCATTTCACAATGTTTCGTGATTGCTTAAGTACATGTATGTAGCACAATCGTCTAGTAAAGAGACAAATATATTATCAATGATTCATTCCCATTGTTTTTTTTTGCTAGTTCAGCTCATATATCAATTTCTGGTGGAGGCGGCGCTGCGTACTACCGCACACGTGGACCTGCTGGCGGCGTTGCTTGTTTCCGTACACGTGGACCTGCTGCTGCATTCTGTACAAACGCCTCCTCATCTGCATCGTTTCTATCAACATAATGCTGTTCATCAGCTTGATTTTGTTTCAGATCAATGGCATTGTGTTGAAGATCATCAAGAAGATCCGGAGGCGGTGGTGCAGGGCGTGGTGGAGGTCTTGCTAATGGTACGTCGTTCAAAATTAAAGAGCTGAGGTCTTCTTCATCAAACGGAAACATTAAACTTGAAAGGTCAAGTGGGCTCTGCTCGATGTCGTGCACGTGGATCTGCTGGCGACGCCGCTTGCTTTCGTACACGTGGTTCTCATAATACATCCGTCCTTTGTAGCACCTCAGTTCTTTGTTGATCTTGTGATCTGTAATACAATGGATGAAATCGTGTTAAAGGACCTTTTCGCTTTTTACTATATATCCCCTACAGCAAGCGTATTTCTCAGTCAGCAGATGACAGTTTGTGTTACATTCTTCCAACACATATGATATGACTTCATTCGGAATATCATCATGGTTTTCCATTTGCTCTATCAGGTATTGCTCTGTCCCCGTTGTCTTGACCTTTTCAATCATAGGGCTGACGAGATCTCTATGCCTGATTCGGTCCTAAACACGCCTTTTAACTTCTATGTTTGAAGTGACACATACAGTTTGATACGTTTGATAATTTGTGAATCTCAGTTCCTCAACTGGAACACTATAGTATGCTGGGTTCTTTATCGAATAATTCAAAACATTAAGACACCAGCACCAGCAAAGATTTCCAGTATCATCAGCAAATATCTTGTCATTCTTCAGAACAAATCCATAGCAGGAACTATAGCTTTTGTCCAATCTATGCAAGTCACTTTCACAACCCAATACAACGTGGGCTTTTACTTTGCTGCCTAAAACATTTCCATTGTCTATCAGTTTGATCAAATGTTTCAAAGTATATTTATGTAATTCATCTCCAAACCATTGACTTTGCCATTGCTGCGTGAGCATGGTGTACACTTCGTGGTTTTCGTTTGACATAAAATTCTCGTTTGGGTTCCATTCACCGAATGTATTCGATAGCATATCCACAGGATAAAACAGTGCACCGTTTGAACACAATAATTCCTTGTTAATGTTACGAATGGCTCTGCTTTGGTCTCCATACCGATCATATAACTTAAATTCCTTGGACGTAAGGATGTAGCCGTGGCAGCAGATATATGGAACAGACAGGTAATGAACAATGTAACAGCGACCGACAACATACATGTGCTATTGTTTCGTCTGAAATATCGTGTCCTTCGCTGACAAGTTTTATCATATATTTCTCCTTCGCTGTTGTATACACTGAACTTCCGGGTCTTATATCCCACGGTCTTTCCTTCTTAATTTGTTCATATATCACCTGAAACGTTTTCCACTTGTAATCATTGCCTTCTATGTACTTGCTGTAATAAGATCCCATTATTTTACATTATAATTCCAAATAAAAATCAGTTATAAGAGCTATCTCAAAACGAAACTAGGTTTGGCTTTCCCCACTTAACCACAATATATACAGATTTGGGCGCTTTTCATACTTCCAATAATCGATGTATCGGTACTTTTTCACATGAAACAAAGGAGAAAATCAGTTTAATCGTCATACCTTTCGTAATTGCTATTATCACTAACGTTAGCAAATTCTTTCATCTAAATGTTGACATAAATTTTAAAAAGATTAATTAAGTATTTCACTTACCCATTTTGGTTTAAAACCGATCACCCCGTTTTCCTAATAAAATACTTAATATTAATACGGTAAATATTGATATAAAGTTGTTAGCTTTCAGTAAATATTTAGTCGTTTGAAAAAGAGGTATATTGATGGAAGGCTAGCTTATAAGGAGACATTTTAATGACTTGGTTGCAGGAATAGATTGAAGACATTCAGGGCTACATTACAGTATATTTGTAGAATATGTACATTTGCAAATAGAAGATGGGAGAAGATGACCTTGCGTCCAGTCAAGACTGTCGATTAACAAATTTAAACGACTCAAGACAGGTAAACACACAACTTAACATATTTATTATGAAATTCAAATAAGTAGACACTTTCGTCTATTACAGGTAACTTAATATCCGCAAACTATTTAAATGGGATATTCGTCATATGAATTGCTTAAGAACTCATGTGTTCCATCTACATTTCGTTTATTGTCGTACCAATAAATTGCCTTTTAAGTAATGTTGCATCTCAGAATATAAATAGGACCTCTTACAGGCGAAATAGACATTTATTTCTATCCAAAACTTACCTAATGTTGCTTTTTAAAACGAAAGTATATCGTAGAGTTACAGAGTCAGTACAATATTTTTCACCGATATTGCAAAAATAATTATGAAAAAGAGGAGAGTAATCGGGATAATACAAAAAAATATGTTTGACGGTGTACCCCTTCTGTGAATGTTGATCTGTCTTATAAGTCAAGCCAAATCTCTTTATTACACCCATTTCATGTTATACACGAATAAACGAGGTTACATATGCAATACAAGAAAAGAGTTTGTGTGAGGCATCAAAGGTGCTGCAAATATTCAGTTCTTTTGTTTATTTTGTGGTATCAGGTAATGTTGGAATACGGCATACTGCTCTTATACCTACGTCGACTTGTGCTTTTTTATGAAAAAAAAACACATGAAAATGCTAGATGCAACGGTTAAATCACCTTTCCGCCGTAGAAACCTTCCTTGAATAAAGATCTATACATGTTCACCAGTTCTTTGTATCATTGTAAAATGTTTCTGATTTGACATCTTAATATTAAAAAGTGTACAAGTACATCTAAAACAATATATGTGCGTTTTCGGGTTTATTTGGGTAGTTTAGGGATGTCTTCGAGTAATTAGTCAGCCCGGAAGGATAATTTTTGAAGTCAATACGATTTCTGTTTATTTTCGGAACAGCCGCATAAAGCTCGGAAACTGCCATTGAAATGACAAATAGAATGTATAACATTTTCTTAATCGAGAAATTTACTCCATAAGGCACCTTTTAAACGGATAATGCCGAACGAAAAAGATCAATAAAATAGTCTCATGTTATCAGTCTTTCCTGAATGGTTTTATAATTTTTGTACGTAAATAGTTCGTATCTATCAACATCATAATTATGTTGTTACATTGTACCGCCAAAGTAATGTTAATTATAAATGTAGAGTAATTATACTTTCTCGACCAGTGAAAAACGGTAAATATTTTGAGTAACATATTTGATAAGAAAAACAAGGATAAAATTTGTTTGCCTGATACACATGTCATGGTACAAAATTAATCGCAATTGGGAAGAGAATGTATAAGTGGTCGGTCAGCTCAGTCGGGAGAGCATTAGTCGCTGTAAGCGAAGGGTCCTGGTTCGCCTCCCATCTAGGGTACACATTCTTCTCACCCTGTGACATGTAGCACCTTCTTACTGCACTGCATAAGGGTAAAACTTGACAGGAATTTCTACTATATAATATAGCTACCCATCGCCTCAAAATACTCAAAATCGCGCCGACCATCTTTTTAAAATGAAGTTCTTGTTATTGATGTAATTTTACACTTTTCAAAGCCTATGTTGTAATTTTCGGTATTGGAATAGGTTTTATTTTGTAATAAAATCAGTTTTGTGTCGCCCTTTGTGTCCGTCCGTCACAAACACTTAACGTTGGCTATAACTTTGCCATTTCTTAAGATTTCTTCATCAAACTTTCAAATTGTATGACAAGAGGGTCGTGATGCTGCCAAACTTTGAAGGTCAATGTCATATTTGACAGAGTTATGCACCTTTTTGTACTTAGTTTTTGTCACGAAAACATAACGTTGGCTATAACTTTGCCAATTCTTAAGATTTCTTCATCAAACTTTCAAATTGTATTGCTTATGACAAAAGGGTCGTGATGCCGCAAAATTGTGTAGGTCAAGATCAGATTTGATTGGTAGCTTTTAATTGACAACAAAGTTCAGAATATTTTGGTTACTTTATGAAATGCTTTCCCCCAAAAAAGTATAACATGGAAAAAGCCAATTGTTTTTTTTTTCTGGAATAGTTAAGCATGTTGTCTTGTAAACGGGCGACACACGTGTTCTACTGAACACCCATCTATATAGTTGGAAACAATCTTTTTTTTTAAAAGAACTGTTTCAAAAATCTTTATTGCAAAAAGCTATCGCCTAATGGATCATTTTCAAAGGAAAAGGCGTTTTTTTCTCAAGGTGATTCATGTATGGTTCAAGCTGCGTCCCTTTTCTCATGACGACAACCGACACTCTAGACACAAAGATTTGACGTAAAAAGATATTTACAAGAAATGTAATGATGCAAAACATAAAAGTCGCGACAAAATGGCTTTCAATGAGCCAAATAGTAGCACCTAGAGCTACATAAATGGTATGGCGTGGGAATGCTACTTCGAACTTTATGAAACACGTCCTTTCCCCACTGTTTTACAACATTGCTGGTGGCAGTAGGCATACGTACAGTATTCATTCAAAACAATAATACATCTTTATATAGGAAACAAGTCCCATACTATGACCCCTTTACTGTTAAACACGCCGATCATTTGTACACTGTACAGGATTCATACACAGATTAATATACATCATCTCAAGCAGAGAATTTACGTTTCATATTTGTTTGAACCTCTCAATCTTTAACATTTTTCGGTCTACCATTCCCTGAGATATAGCCTTTTTTCACAATCAGAGAACAAAGTGTCAATATTCCGTTACCATTATAACAAATGTACATACTTTTGGTAATGAAGTATTCGGTATACACTGTAAAGTTACAGTAACAACACATTTAGTCTTTAAATTCCACCAACTAAAGAGCCTGCCTAAAGTGTCGTGATGTATATGATTAAAAAGTTCAAAAACTTTTAACACAAAAAAGGTAAAAGGGATGAAATTTACAGCAAAATGCGAATTTTATAAATGGGACACCAATTCAATTCTGATAAACTTTGTCTTCAGTGCGGCGCCAAATATAGCGGTCACAATAAGTACTGCAGTCAGTGTTTTTGTAGTATTTTGGCCTTTGAATAATAATTCTGGGTGTTGTGCACGACCTTGGTTCAATAGTGTTTTTCAATTTAAAAATTTGTGATATTTATAGAAAGCCCCTGGAAATAAATAACTTCATGGCAAACACCGGTTTGAATGGACGGGCAAACGAATTTAAGTATCTTTCGACGTGTTCCGCCCTGCTCTTACATGGAAATTTTAAGATGATGTATCTTTTCTATTTATGGACATATCAGGAACTGATACATAAAAAATAACAGGATTTCAGCAAAGCCACTTAAAGTTATGACGAAAGTCTACGTATTTTATATCGCCTCTGGTATACATTCCCGCGAAAAAAGCGTGAATATTAATTGTCACTAAAATCGACATAGACGATGCCTGCGTATGGATTGAGAATATCCTGTAAATCCTCAATAGTTTACATCAGCTGTTTTTTTATTTCGCACTAAGGATTACAATGTACAGACCCTATCTAAATCTAAGATGCCAACGGTTATTTCGTTAAAATCATACATTCCTACTGTACATTGGTTCCGTTGACAAAGACTCATTTTTTCTCTTCAACGTTTAAACGTAATGTTTATTCCAATACAACTTTGAAACAGGCCCATGTTAGATTCTGTTTTAATATATATATTGACAAATCATTCAGTAACGTTAGTTGTAAGATTGTAAAACGTAATTAAGGACATGGTGTGAAATTATTTTTACGCAATACCGTGTAAAGCTTTTATCACGAAGAACTTTACTTAAATTTTGTATTAAATGCAAATTTTGAAATTGAAAAGCGTTTTTGTTTTCAAGTAATTACTGGCAATGTCAATTTCATTTTTTCACGAAGTCTTGTAAAACATTGTAACTAATAGAATTCCATAGTTTTCTAACATAGCTTACACATTGACATGGGGTTTGAGAAGACCTGTGTATTCACAGAAGGGTCTATAGCAATATTCTGAAAGTGATAGACTCGCCAATAATTTTCATAAACGATTACGACGATCTCTCTCTCTCTCTCTCTCTCTCTCTCTCTCTCTCTCTCTCTCTCTCTCTCTCTCTCTCTCTCTCTCTCTCTCTCTCTCTCTCTCTCTCTCTCTCTCTCTCTCTCTCTCTCTCTCTCACTCTACTTAAAAGTCTCGAGAGAAACTTTAACGATGTCATGCCTATATAAAGGTAATCAGATTTTTATACCTAAATACTAAACGGGACTGAAAACACGGATGGGCAAATGTGATAAATAGTCAACGACAACAGTACGGCTTATTGATTCTATATTTTATTAGAAAAAACTACGGCAAAACAAAAATGGAATCATATTAAAGATACATGTGAAACAAAAATGTTTGCATGTGAACAGCTCTTCTCCTTGCTCTCAAATTGTCATTACTAATTTTCACTATTCGATTTATTATTAATTTTATTTAAAAAAAAAATATTTAATAGAAGTTCGTAAATTGATAATATTTTTTCTATTTAACCTGAATGCTTCCGGTAGGGAAAGTGCTTGCTATATTTCAGTCAGAAGAAAGCAACATAATAACGAACAAAAACGTGTATTATATTAAGCTGTTGTTCTACACGGTCCATTACTTGCTTTGAGAGTTTTATATGCGATCATTTACTGGTATTTAATATTTCTGTCGTTTCGCTTTGGATAGTTAACACTAAAATGTATACAGTTCTACTAAGCTTTAACTGTAAAGCCTCTAAGATTAAGCTCGGCAATGAAATATACCAGTCAAAACTCAAGACAAAATCAAACTAAAGTGAATAAAACAAACATGTATACAAGCGCATGAATAAGGATAAATTCTTAATATCTACGCAATTCAATGTCTAAGCTAACAAATCACTCTGAAAAAGGTTTGATACATTAACATACTCTTAAAAAGATGCACACGTTTATGTTGCTTATTACTCATTCACGCATCCTGTTCTTTAACAAAGAATGAAAATGTACGTTGAATAAAGAACAATCGTCTAACAATTAAATGAGCAACAAAGTGTGGTTTTACACAAAATATTTTGTTCTTTAATCTACTATTCTAAGTTTATTCAAGCAAACGTTAAGTACATCTATTTGAGGAACGCTATTTACTTATTAACGTTTCGTGTTGTTGACTAAGGGTACCTGCAACTTTTTACTAATGTAACGAACGTGTTTTGGTACCGTTTTATTGAATGACTTTCGAACAAGTATTTATTTCGTCATTCTTATTCTTCAAAGATACAAATCTGTCATAAAATATCACCTTTTTTGACAACTTTATCTCGTAAGCAAATTTAATTGAAATGTCAGTTATTTCCTACCGACATACATAATGTGTGTATTCAAACTGTACCTTATTACACACTGACAGAATGTTTTTTTCTATTTGTTTACGTTTATCCATATTTAAAAAGGATTTGAAATTTAGATTTATTGTGTGTAAAAGATAAATCAAGTTATGAAATTCTACTGAAACCAATTTTCATATCAAGTAAAATTAAAAAAAGCAAAGTGTTGGTAATAATGCTTCTTTGACTTTTAAGTTGCATATTTTATAAAAAAGATTTTATCAAAATGAATGCCCTCCCTCTTCGCACAGTTACTGCAACGCGAAAAACTGCTGATGATCTTACGACCAGAAAGTCAAAACAGATCGAAATGGGCCATTCAGTGTTTATAAGCAATGGTCATAGAAAGTTTAAAGATACTAGGTCAAACGGCTGTTACAAAAAATGTATACTTCTATACAGTATATACTTATATAATTTACTACACATTGAGAAGACGTATGATAAAGTCGAAACTTTGTTGTGCAAAAAAAGAAAATGCGTTGTGATATTTTTTTATTTCTTAAAAAATGGGTGTTGAGTTATTAAGCGGAACCGGTTTTCTTAACCGCGACCTTGCCCGTTGTATGCTTTCTGTCATTTTATATCTAACTTGTGTTTCGTTTCGACAAGTTAGATGGTTACTGGTGACATTCAAAATTCCATTTCGTGTTCTAAAACTGAGCAAAAGCTAGCACTATTTTTGTTTGTGTTTATATTTTGTCTTTTGCTTTTTGCGTTTTATATATGATATGCTGTATTTACATCATATATCTATTACATCGTGTGTATATTATACAGCATGATTAAAATGTTTTGGAATTAATACATCATATACGACCATAAATCACAATTATAAATGTTGTTGTGTGTCGTGTACTTAAATGTGTGTATAAAGGCATTGTGGATGTATGTTTTCGATAACGTTGTGTTTGTATTTATGTGGAGATAACAAAAACATCTATAAAATATATCTATATTTAGCTGAAACGGTTTTTAAATGCAAGGTCAATGTGATATTGGCCTTTGAAACTAACTACTAAATTCAATAGAAATCATTTGCTGTCCACGACCAATACTCCTTACAAGTTCTGGACATCTGAGTCTATAGAAAAAAAAACGATTTTTACATGCAAGATCACTGTGCCATTGATCTTTGACCTTCTGTAGACTTACATAATTATGACCTATCAACCTAAAATCAAAAGGAGTCATCGACAAGTCATGATCAACCTGCATACCAAGTATGAGGTTTCTAAGCCCCATCATACTTTAATTTATTGGCCGGAATCCGTTTAACTGTCCAAAGTCGACATGACATTGACCTTGTTCTACCAACCTCAAAATCAATACAGGTCATTTACAAGTAACCACCAACTTGTATACCAAGGTGATTTTCCTAGGCTGAACCGTTATGATTGGAAACCGTTTTACCGCACAACGTCACCGTAAATTTGACTTTTAATCTATGAACTTCAACATCAAAGTTGTCATTTAACACTGACGACCAACTTGCATTATAATGTAAAGAATACTAGATTAATCCGCTCTTGAGTTATTGATCCAAGCTCTTTGGTCAACCGACCGTTCGACCGACATGCCGAAATCAATAATATACACCCTTTTCTTTGAAGGGGATTGATATATACATAACACCGTTAAACATATTGTTGTGCCTTTTCATTGAATGAAATCTTAATGCTAGATACAAAAAATTCATTAGTAGCAAAGAAACACTGAATCTGCTTTATCATAGACGTTACATGCCGTAATATGCCTGCGATCGTTGCTTTCGACATTCGTTAGGGTTTCGTTTTTATGCTGTATGCAATTATAAAGGGGATGATTGTTGGTTTCTGTGTAATATCACGTTACAACTTCACTAAGTGGGCAAGACAAGTGATATTTTCAGGAGTGGTGCAGCCACGAGTGAAATATAACTACTGTTGGTGTTCACGAGAGATATTAATGTGATATTATATCGATACCAACATTTTGTCTGTTTATGTTACGATTATAACACGTCTTTTGTTAAGTTTATTTCAATAAAATGTCAAAAATCGCTGAAAACGTCATCTGAAAGCATAGTACACATGGCTTCATTTTAACGACGTCGTATGGTTTCCAGAATTCATAACTCTAAGTACACGTTTTGATGTTAATCAGGGTTAAAGATTTTGATAATTTCCTTGAGTGAAAAATGAGTCTTTCTAGAAATAATTCACTGTCATATTTGGCAAAACCACAAAAAAAGAAACATAAAAAAGGTATAATAACACTTTATGGTTACCATTTGGCCTTCATTACGTGCGTTTGACATATAGTCATGCATTTTAAGTTACTCGTTCCAAATAGCATCTGCTATTCTACTTAAGAACCACTTTTGTTTCTTTTCCTCTTGTTTTCGTTTGAATTCGCTAAGCTCCCATTCTGCTGCTCCTTTTCCTAATTTCAGTGTCACTAAATCTTTCATAGCTGATAGTTCTTTCTTAAATTTCTCATCTCGTTCCTTAATGATCTTCTCGTTATGTTCATTCATTGTCTTGCGTTGCTCTTCAAGTGCCTGTTTAATGTTCTCTTCTTGTTTTTGTATCACGTTTTTCATGTTTTCTTCGTTGCGTTTTATTTCCTCTGCAATAGTAATAAGACGCTGCCATGAAAAATTTATAGCTACAACCAATCATACGAGTTGCAAAGAAATATTGTCATAAGCCACTCAATTGATTCAAATATATTCATTTAGTCGGGGACACGCTCTCAGTTAAAAGTAGAAGTTACCAAATGTTTATATTCATAATACACGTATTTCTAAAATATTTTCTTCCTTGCGTTAATGTGATGTCTGGACTAAATATGCAATTTTTTGACAAAGATACTTTAGGCAAAAAGGCATCTGAGGAACACCTACTTCTGCATTATTGCATATCAAATCTTTACAATACACTAACATTGATTTGATTAAAATACGCGAACCAAATTTTTTAAGATACAAAAATAAATTCCTAAGAAATCATGTGTTAACGATAATAAACTATTATACAATGTAAATGGAATATTCAGGCAACTACTCTCCAGAAAAGTTTTGACGAAGTAAGGTAATGTGGTAATATAGCGCAGAATTTCCGTAAAACCTGTATTGCACAGTTGTTAAAGAGATGCTGGTCATTTCCAGAAATTGTTTTTGTCGAAATGCTCGAAAATGAAACGAAGATATGGACGATATTCAATTTTTCTCAAATTCATAATAGTTCATTTCACTAACTGGAATAAATTTAAAACTGAACAAAGTGACAACCAGCATATTATTATCCAGTTTATTCAAGGCGTACGTTATATAACAATTCTAATTATGACTATGGTATATTTCTACAGTCAAGTCGAGTGCTTTAATATGGTTTAAGCACTCGGACCAGTAGATGGAGTTAGCTACTTCCAACTTTTCTAATTTACTCCTTAGCTGAAAATAATATATAAAAATAGAAGTTATATCTGTATATAAACATCATTTGCATAAAGCTGTGATGAAGAACCGTAATATTATCTTTGATACCGACAGTCTAGCCATAATTGTATGACGGAAAAATTTATTATTATGAAATAATCCATTGCTTGGAGTGCTTTATCGAAATTGAAGCATTTGCCGTCGATAATGTGCCTGCGTAATAGTTCGCCCAGGCTTCGCCCTCGTGAATAATTACTCCTGACACATCAACTCCGGGAAATGTTTCAATTTTAGTAAAGCACTCCAAGCCATAGATTATTACTCAAGTATGAACTTTTCCGTCATACAATGATGCAACTTAACAGTGGAACATTGAAAGAGAAATAAGACAATCAATCAATTGAAATATCAACAATATTTGGTAATTATCCTTTGTTAAAACTTGCCGATAGTCTGACATTACGCGGACAATACTTTCGGATTATACGGAGCTTGAAAATAAAATGCGCTTTAAGATAGCTAAACTTTGAAGTTATTGAGAGTTGATATATTCAAAATGAGGCCAATGTTTATAAAGACTGTAATCAAATAACTCAGCGAAGACAAGCTAATCTTGGCATAATGGTAGGTCGTTTCCTACAGGTCCGAGGGTTATGGGTTCGATCGACACACGGCTCAAATTGATAGTGTCCGAAGACACATTAAAATTACTCTTTCTTAGGGGGTTGATTCCGCCCGGAGAGAGCTTGAAGTGTAATCTAAGTTGTTAAAACTTGTTTGTCGGTCGAGAAAATAAATAAATGAATACAAAACAAAATAATTATAATGTATTTGAAAAAGGTGTTAAAACGAATCGAGCGAATGAAATTGTTTCCAGAAATCGATGTCGTCTTCTAAAGACAATATTCGAAGCAATTATCTACTTGTTAAGAGTCCGGCGATCTATCTCTCTACCGCAGCTGTTGCTTCGACCGAAGCGCAATAGTTGCACGCGGATTTTGTACAATGTAGGTCAAATGGTTCGATCACCACGGGTGCCGCGGTGATAATGTATCTTCGACGTTAATTCAATGAGTGTGAGTCTCGAGAGCAATTAAAATCAGTTGTTAGTATTTATTTTGAAGCAATCGATCATAAATAATTTGTAGGAAATTGTTTTACCTTAGTGTATATATTGAAAATATATAGTGGATGTATATTTTGTTACTGACTATGCACATATCTTTGCTGTTAGTGAACCACTATAAGTATTCGTATCATAATTTATGACTCATACCTTCTTTTTCTTTGTAAGACATAGCATCATCTGCCTCAATTATTTGGTTTTCTTCTTCCTTCATCTCTGCCATAAACCCAAGCCAAGTCCATAAAATCTAAAACAGAGTTTAGGAACGTGGTAAAGATAAAGAAAGGCTATGTATCTCTTTTCACTTTACTGAAAGAATGTAAACAGACGAAAGAAAAAAAGAAGAAAAAAGTACAGAACGATGCTGCATTTAAAAAGGTAGCTTAAATGCAGCACCCCGGATATTCGGCTACCTACCAGACTGAACGATACCTAAAACGTGTGCTGTATAAACATGTCGAATGCTTTTGGTAAGTACTAACAAAACCAAATTATACACACATTTTTGCATTTTGCGGAGAGTTTGAGACAGCCATAAAAAATGCATCTTCTGGTAAATGAATTTGCTTTTGACTAAAAAATATCAGTCAATCAAAGGTTTTTGGTAAAACTATGAATACATATGCGAAAAATGATACATTGTGACACGTTTGAACTTAATTATCCTATGGAAATGATTGAACTAATTACAGTTGGTACTTTCCCTGATAGAACTTCACCTAACCGACAGGATAATATACGTTTTACTTTCTTTGGGGGTATTTTTGTTGCCAAATGTTGCATTTTACGTGACTGCGACAAGTATTTGGAGATACCACTGACGATTGTCGATTATAACAATGATACATGACTGTAAGAGCAGGGATACCAACTTCGCAATTGCAAAGCATATAACATTTCTTCCATGTTTTGTGTAAGGGTATGTCATGTTAACAGTTGTGACGTGTAAACCGAGGTGGGATTATCATCTCACCAATATTCAGCGTATCCAATATCGCCCCGCAAAAGTATTATTGACGCACGGAAGTAATTTTGTTCTAGCTAAGTAAGTAGACCTAAATTATACTTACGATACTTTTGCAGTAAGGATGGAATAACATCTGTATTGGTCGAGGTAGCTACATGTAGGTATCCAGATCGGGTTTCCGTAAACACACATTTAATTTGGTTTGATCTTGATTTGTGTACATGGTATATTATCCGTATTTGGCAGTGTGTTTAACTTAGCAGAAACCAGTTTCTTGATTATAGTTTTAGGAATTTTGAATTTTGAGCAGCAACTTATACAGAATATATTAAACGGCATATCAGTTGAACGAATCCTTAACATTTCCATGGTACTTCTATATCGCTCCATAATTCTGTTTACATAGATGTGCAATTTCGTCACACAATTATTGATATGTTGAGCCTACACTTAAGTATTGCCCATATAATGACAATGAGATTGTGTCGGTCAAAGTAACCTACTAGTACTCCCGATGTGAAGGTCACACTTTGCTTTGAAAACCGATGACATAGTACAATATTTCTTGTCAAGACTGTAATTTCGTCATGCATGGTGACATGTTGAAATTACTTGGCAAAAGTGTTCACACTACGAAGACAACGAATATCTTTGAAGAACCTGTCTACCTCAAGGGTAAATGTCACATAACTTAAAGTTCACAGAATCCCGAACCATGCCTTTATTTAGCTTTTCATTTATTTCTGTAGATAATAATGTTCACCACATCTGGGTTATTTGATCATAGTGTTTAGTTTTGTACAAGATTTACTTAAGGCGGTGGACTTCTTAAAAAAAACCTCCACTTGAAACACTTTAAAATTAATGCACTAGCCTAGGTTGTTAAGCGGAGGACTAAAGCTCTTTTGAGGTTTTCCGGGCGTAGGTTCGAATCCAGCCGAAACCACAATTTTTTTAAAACCTTTTTTTTTTTAGTTTCCATTATTTTGTAATTTTCTACATATGTTTATATTGTTTTACACTAAAAAGAAATAAATATTTTTTTACACATAAGCATTAGATTATTTGAAGACCCGGCTAAAATCGGTGATGGAAACATTTCATACTCTTATTATTTTAACTAGAGATAGTGAAACATTTTGAATTTTTGGCATGCTGTTCCCAAAATGTTATAGATAATTATGAATACACAAAAAGTCATGCCCTTTATCTAGGAAATGTTGATTTTTTCTTAAAAACTTTGACGTTCAAAATTGAACATGGTAAAAAAAACATGAACATTGTAAGAATATCTGATTATTTCATAAAAGTTTTATAAAACTTGTTGATAATATGGTACATAGTGTATAATTGGTGACATATATATAGTTCTTGTTACTCTGATACCATATTTGTACCAAATGATTGAATAATAAATGAAATACATGCATTTCTTATCTCTTGCCTTATGTCATTTTTATAAATAATTACAAAATGGGGGTACGGTTATTAAAATTCCTATACTTCACTGTAAATTTGTTTTAATATTTGTTTTTAAATCCTGGAAATGCTACAGATTAAGAAAATGTTAAGCCTATCATGATTGGAATTGGAACCAATTAGGGTCTCATTACCTTAAGACATTAAGGTACATGAAGTTCATACTCCTATGAAATGCAATAAAGTTTAATGCATTTCTAACATTTACGCTTGAAATTATTCTAAAATTCAGATTTTTTGCATAAAATCCTAGGTTTTTATTTCTAGTTACAAATGTAGGTATCGAAAGATATAAGCTGATAATTGTTTGTCAAAATCTTCAAAGTTGATATCTTATTTATCATGTCTAGAACTCGTGCAAACCTATTTATTTTGGAAAAGGTTTGATTAATGTCTATACAAAAAACCCACTAGTGTTCATATTGACAGAAAGAGTAAGATCATGAAATATATAAAATATCTAACCCATCAGCAAAGCTGAACAATTTTCCCACTGCGGTGTAAGGCTTTAGCATTTTTATGCAAAATTGTCTGCTTGTCACAGATTTTATTATACCTGTATTTTTAGTATTTTTAGACTTGACAAATTATGTTGTGGTAGGATGTTATCCCCAGCATTTCACTACAGCGACGCTTAAGTTGTAAACTGTGAATGAAATTGAAGGTAGTTTTGCATTTACATGTATTGACATTGTTCGTTTGAAGTCATTTGCATCACGGTTTCTCTTGTTTTATTTAATTTTGGCTATTAAGACCTTTCCAAAAACGTAATGGTTTACATTCTTCTAAGCATAATGAATTAGAAATCAAGAAGTGGTGAAAAATGTTGTTCAGTCCAAATAAAAAATAAATTTCCAACCTCGGGTATGTATTTTCATATTCATATCAACACACTTTCAGATAAATTTTGCTTAATCTTGTTTGTTCATTACACACCATCTCTCTATTTAATAACAATCCATTTTCATGGGTAACTTACATAGCGATTATTTTATCCATTTGAACGACAAAACGGACGATAATGGTATCTAGGCTACTAAACCTTCACACAATTGCATACGAAAAACTGATTTACTTTTATTGTTCCTTCTTTTTAATGAAACAAACGTAATGGCTTACTTACTGAATGTGTGTTTTTAGAAAATATTTTTACTCATTACCAAAATTATAGCTTAAATTTTAAAGATAAATGTTCAAATCTTCGAAACTAGACGTTTACGTGATTACAAATACCAGTTGCCATAATGTTTCGTGAAACAGGAGACCGACATTTTACAGATTTATAGGAAATATCAATATCAGATTTTCAATAAAAGGTGCCTAAATATTTTTATAACATTACCATCCGACATGTATATACAGCACACGTTTTGGGTATCGTTCAGTCGGGTAGGTGGCCGAATACCCGGGATGTGAAGGGAATGAGTGAAACAAAACTATTTATATATATGTCCTTAATTATAAGTGATATTCTTCCGCGCATTTAAAGACAATCATTCATTCCAATAATACATGTACATGTATCAGCTGAAATTCAACTTGCAATTTAAAGATGCCAGAGCCAAAGTTTAGTCTTCAAAACATACCTCATGCTCTTCAAAGTCTCGAAGAGAACTTGTGAACTCCTCTTTTAAATTAGTCATATCCCGGAGGAAGATTTTGTGACCTCCGGCTATTTTATAACCCCCATCTTCATTTTTTTTTGTTACAGATGCTCGACGAAGCTCTTGAAGTTTAACATCGCACATTTGCCGAATCTTGTCTTTATTTTCTCCTTTCAGTTTCTTCCACTGGTTATCCATTTTTATCTTGAAACAGTGATAAATTATACAGTTGCAAAATTGTGTCAATGTTACATTTAATATTTGTATTCAAATAGGTTGATTGAGTAAAGTTTTAAGTTATGTTCATAAAAGTCTCATAAGCATTTTTTCTGTAAAATTAATTGTAGGTTTCATGTCACAAAAGACATCTTACCGGTTACATTGATCGTACTTTAGTCGATTAAAATTCAAACGTTGCTTTTTCAAATTGACAATTTGTTAAAACAAAGCAAGTGTTTTTTCAATATGATATTGCAAAAAATAAGAAACGTTGTCTGACAACGCCTTTGTGATGAAGAGACAAACGTATGAGTGTGTATAAATTGATAAAGGAATACTACGGGTATAAATATTTTATTGAGTGCAGGCACTGTTTTGAGATCATGATTTAATGATAAAACACTCATTCAAATTCAATACATAAATAAATCTTAACATCTAATAAACATAATAGAAAAACATGTAATTGTAAACTCGGATTATATGTGTTCATTCTTATGTGCGTGATTTGAAATAAATTAGCATTTCATTAGATGTCTACCTGCGCTTGTGTCTCGTACTGCCGAAGATTGTCATGGACAGCGTTTTCACGTTGATAAGCTAACGCGTTTTGTTGCGCTTCTGTGTATAATGCTTCTAGATTTTTTATTGGGACTGGAGGTGTTAATGTTCCCATTCTATCCTCAAACATCATGAGTACTATATTTTCTACTCTGTCATTTTCAAGTTTGGCAGCAGCACTGAAGGCGTCATCTACGTCAGGAATAAAACCTGCTCGAATCGCTGTAACATACTTGTCTGCCAGGACTGTAAACACTGTAAGATTCATATTAACACAATTGCAACACTGATGTGATCTTGATGGATATCAAAAGTTTACTTGTCAAAGAGTTCCTGTAATCATATGTAGTTTTCTAGGTTTTACCCGAGATAAATTGGACACATTGGATAATGAGCACGTCACTGGACGATCAAATGCAAAATGTGATATGTATTGTGTTACAAAGGTTTTCCTGTAATTTGATAAAGCGTAGAAGGTTTTCATCTCAAATTGTCTCAATTGTATATAGAATATATACACATAAAAACATACTTTATGATAATGTGTCACGAAAAACATATGACGAATGTCACACGTAAATGTAATATTTTCACTCATTTCCACGTTGTGACAAAGGATTTTACTCGACATTACTCTAAGTTTCTATACAGGTCGTGTCGATATGGTTTGTCGACTCTGATGTTACAGAATTGGATTGAAAATTCAAAAGTAAAATGTGATCTATAAAGTACAATGAACGTTTTGCTATGATGGTGTCATGGGTGCACGTTTTTACTATAAATGGCCCAGTTTATCGTATGATTGAGCCCACAGTCAATACTTAGTAACGTCTTGCACATTCATGTTAAAAGTCATTTAGATCAGTGAAGAAATGAAAGTGCTAGAATATACACATAATTCTGCGTATGATATAATGACCGAATAGTATAGTTTAATTTGGATCGTACTTTAACTTGACTGATTCTAATCAGTCTGAATTCAGATGGAATAAGAGTGCCATCATGGTCATATATCGCTCACACGAGTCTCATTGTAAAGGGTCATTAAAAAGGTCAGTTATAGGAATTTTGGAAGTACAGTTTGCAAAACTGTACAAATATACCAAATTTCATTTCTGCAGTCTGAAAAACAAAAGCTACACCAAAGGTCAAGGTCAAGGTCAGTCAAGGTCAAAGAGGTAAAATCTGCATTCAAATATGTACATATGGTTTAAATTTCATTATTACAGCTTCAAAAATAGGAAAGTAGGCCCGTATATCAAGCTCAGCCAATATCAAAGTTGAAATGCACACGTAATGCATTGCTACAAGCCAAATAGCTAAGCTCATTTGCAATATCATTAGTAGAGAACCACCACACAATGCTACATTCCAATTATCTAAGCTCGGGGCCTTGTGGTCTTAGACAAGAAGAGTTTTGAAATGTTCCCTATATACGCGTATGTAAAATAATGTGACTACCGGGGCGGTCAATTATGCCTAGTGTCTTATTTTAACCCCAATTAACCTAGAGTTTGTCTAAGCAAATATAATGACTAATTTGCAAGATAATTGGGTATGAAATATGGATTCTAGAGTGTTCAAAAGGGTTTTCTATTATTTGACTTTGTGACCTAGTTTTAACCTCACGTGGCCAAGTTTCAACCTTGTCCTAGAAATAATCGAGACAAACTTCTGGTCAATTTGCATGATGACTGGAGGTCATATGTGGCATCTAGAGTGTTCACAGGGTTTTTCTATTATTTGACTCCAGGTGACGTACTGTTTTATCCCACATGACTAAGTTTGGCCTTGCAATCAAAGTAACAAATATTCTGACTAATTTTCATGATAATTGGGGTCAATGTGGCCTGCAGAGTGTTCACAAGGTATATTCTATTTTTTCATCCGGTGACCTAGTTTTTTTATCTCACGTGAACAAGTCTCGAACTTGACATGGCCATTATTAAGACAAACTTTCTTACTAATTTTCAAGATGCTCGTGTGCAAAATGACGATTCTAGTGTTTTCACAAACAATTGTGAACGGACGCCGGACATCCAGATATCCTATTAGCTCTTAAAAAGCTTTATCCAGCATTTAATATAACATTTTTTTTGTGTTATTTGTCTTTAAAGCTCTTTTATTATTTTTTAAATACTAGGTTATAGATAGAGTACTGTTTGTGAGAATAATTACGTTATTCCAAAGAGGCATAGCCTCCGAGAAATTATTAATTATTCGAGTCAACAATACACTGTCTATTTTGTATTATAGCACATTTGCTCTGTTGCGTTATTGTTCCTGTTCTCTATTATAGATAGATCACAGTTAAGTTCCGCTCCCATACACAGTGCAAATTATCAGAAATACACTACATTCGTTGCCTAAAGATTGATGTAGAAGCCATTATACAAATATATACATGTATATAAAACTACTTACATTTTTTGTATAAAGTCATGTTTTGCAGTACAATAACATACGGAATTATAGAGGTATTATAAAGTTATCAAATACACAAACGTACGACTATAGTTATAATGGTTATATATTTTTAATCACTTACTATGTCCAGTTATTGGTTTGCTTGTAATCAACGTCTTCGGTGCAAAGTTGTATACATGTGAGACAAAGCGAGATGTTGCAGCTTTGAATTCGGAATCCAAATCGTCAAGTTGTAGTGTTTCCATGTTTTTAAGCACAGACCGGTCGCCGGGTACAGGAAAGGTGAAACATCTGCGTACTGGAAAATATTTTCGAATGCATTTTCTTGGCTTATTGAATGCTTTGTCTTTATTTTCCCTTTCTTCAAGACATTTTTCAAGATACCCATCCTCCGAAATCTCTTTGCCTTCGTAAGACAATTCTAGACTAAAATCCCTCAAACAAAGAACAAAGTCCGGAAGTACAAGGTTTAATCTGCTCTTATCACCACTAAAGCGAATGTTTTTCGCCATTTCCGTAACAAATCTGAAATTCATCTGTCAAGGAAAATCCAATAAACATTAATACTTTGAGACAAATGTGCCATAAAAAATATTTTTATTAATATAAATAAGTTCATCAACCACAGGCTGTCAACAAATGGAAATTTACTTTTTAGCTCAATGAGTGTGAGGAAGACATACGTATCCGAATTATGCCTTGCTAACAAAATTGTGGCTAGACCAGTTGAGTCAAGATTTCTCAGTACAAAACGTCACTGCTATGTTTAACACCTGTTACACTTTGAACTATTAGGCATCCTTTCATAACAAAAAGAAAGCATGCAACAGCTGGACTATTGAAACCATCACATATTATGAAGGAAGATAATTTTATTATATTCTTAAAAACACAGACAATAACTAAGATTAGATTTTTAACAAGTTTTCGTTATGCAAAGACGGACAATGCACAATTTAATGTGCCGATGATACAACATTACCGTTGGCGCATACTATCAATGACATTATTCGGTTAACATTAGCTTAAAGTAAATATCGGTGAAACATTTTCTTTGTTCGGTATCTTGTTCTAAGCCTTCCGCATTTGTTCCCAACTTACTATCTCACAAGAGATGTTTGTAAAACATGATTTCCCCCTGACGGCAGTCAATTAAAGTCTGTTCCACCTAGTTTTGGACCACTAGTTTCTTGTCGACACTGCATGTATTTATGCTCTTTATAGCATATTTATAACTGGAAATTTAATATCTCCAGGCATCTTTTTTATTTTTCCATTATTTCTTACTAAAACATAAAAATCCGCATTTTTGTGATTTTCTCAATAGGGCGTAATGCAAAGTGACGTCGCGTTTATTTTCAAGATGGCGGCGTCCATAGCTGACGTTACCAGGGACGTACTCAAAATTACCAACGTCGAAAGAGACAAGTTTTTGCAGTGCATATCTGTTATTTAATAAATGTATATATGCCGACCTGAACAATTCCGTATCGACAGTTCAACGATTTCGGCATACCAACTTGCTTTAAATCACCAACATCGTAGGATCAGCCGGTACATTTTCGTCATTTTGTAAGGGCCCTAAATTTTTAATTGCCGACATTAAACATGTGAATCAGACAGGCAATTTTCGGATCATAGAAAAACATAAAATAAAGTAGATCTATCTATTGTCGAAAAACGGCAAATATTAAATTCTTAGTCATCCACTGACATAGAAAATATATAACATGTTATAAGAACCCCGCACTCAGGTGCGGACGAAAATTTCAGCTGTTTAAAGAAGGGGGAGGGGGGGGGCGGCGTTCTTTCGGAATCCACAATAACATTATGAGTTCGCCCAACGTGTCTTCGCATCGTTTTAACGCCCCATCGCATCGTGACCCTAACGGAACAAGTAAGATGTACATGTATATGTCAGCGGGTTTTGTCCATACAGCAGTTGATATGGGTATGTACCTACGAATGAGGAAGGCACATGCATATCGAACAGGTGATCTCTTAAAAACGTATAAATTATACGCGCCCCGAAAAAGGTGTGTGTTCCGCACTTGTTGTGCCAGGCTATGAAAATACGATATACTAACTATGAAGTCTAGCTTCCTATCTGATTCATACAGATCTAGTTTACTCAAAATCGCGCCGACCATTTTATTTTTAAAAACATAGTACTTATTAATAGTATTTTGATGTACCGCGGTGATGTTTTTACGCAGCGATCGAATCTTAACATAGTTTACCATAAATCTGGGATCAATTCAAATAACAAGTAAAAGGATTGTTACCAAATCTGACAGTCCAGTAGACTAACATGATCATACGTGTTGTAGTTTGTCGTGACTATGAGTAATCGAAACAGTTCTCGATACAAATTGTACTATCATCTTTGTCTAAAAGTCTACCGTGTAAGCTTCATCCGCGACCAAAGCCGTATACATTATCGTGTAAGCTTTATCTACGACCAAATGCCTATACATTCTCTAGTTAAAGTCTTTTATAACGGTCACCGTTATATTGAATTTGATCTGTTGGCCTTCTAATCAACAGAGGTCATCTACTTATTAAGAAATTCCAACCTTCTACTTTTGTATGACACTATGCTAGAGCGTTCTCTAGTTACTGATCGGACAAATCTTTTGTGTTAAAGGTCACCGTCACCTTGACTTTTATCAGTATTGTATCTCCCCACCCCTCCCCGAAAGTAACTAATAACTGAATCAACAAAAACAAAAACAAGTCTTAGTGCAGCGCTAAATGGGCTATCAGTTTTGCTAAAATTGTAAAGAAAGACATTGCAGGTGTAAATTTAATATCTTAGGGTAGCATCAATTTTTTCTTTAAGCTCAACCACAGATTTAACATCCACACTTCACACGTCTGGCTACATTTATCAGTCAAACTGCGAATTGCTTAGACTAGAGTTACACGTAGTTCATTTTCATATTTTCTGTCTTTTTGTGCAAAACCAGTGCTATCATTTAGGCATCAGTCGATTTATACATGTACCTCACCATTCGGCTATTTAAAGGACATTGTCCTAGCTATTATCTGTTAAATAGACACAATATACAGTCCAACCTCTCTAAACAACACCTCCGAAGAGCAAAATCCTCTCTACAAAGACAGATGATTTATTTCCCAAAGCAGTTATACCTAAACAAATTAACCTCCCAAGAGCAACAACCTCTCCACAACAAACAAAAATTGATATTCCCTTTGGTGTTGTTGTGGAGAGGTTGCACTGTACTCCATAATGTGGTAAACGAAAATGCAAATATCACATACAGGAGTAATATAAAGTACATATGCAGTCACGAACAGACAGCTAGGGGATCGATATCGGTCACAAAAGTTGAATATAGTCAAAGGATACGTAAGTTTACTGATAGCATCTTGATCGAAGGCACCTTTAATGTTGTATACAAGACAATTGCATAAAAGTGTTGCCAGAATAAATATTTTGTTGTCGTGGTTTTGGTCGCCCTAAAATTTGAATATTTCTATTAAACAGAGCTTTAAAACAGTTTACTGTAACAAGTAAATACAACATATAATACCATATGTATAGCATGACTAATGCAAATGAGATGTTTTACAATTTCAAATCAATTTGATACCCCTAATTGACATATGAATATGTTCTTAAAATACAAATGTATATACTAATAGAATAGTTATTGGTGATCCATCAGTCTTTATTTGTTAATAGTTTGCCT
>JAFMSR010000007.1:49897496-49938003 GCA_022818135.1 Saxidomus purpurata
TGAGAAATTATTAACACAATGAATAAAAATCCCATGCTAAAAGAAGCGACTCAGGCGTGGATTTATACTGTGAGACATAAAGTTTAGAGGAAACAGTGACGCCTGATCTGTGCGTATTTAAAATGTTGTAATAACTGTACGTAGAAATTTTCGCATGTTGATATTTAAATACTAATTGTTAGAAATATGCAAGAAAGCGAGTGAAAAGGTCCCTTTTCTCTTGTCGCCAGTCTTAGAATAATAGCTACTAATTTCAGACACATCATGTATATAATTTAAATGATGTTCTGTTCACAAAATTTTAAAAGTGGTTCCATAACCTGTTTTAGTAAAATTCAAAACACTACTGTATAATTTTTTAAACAGAACGCTATCACAGTTATTTTGGTCAGGACAATATGGGGTTATTAAAAGTTGTAAATTACAAAAACTGAATTCAGTTATAGGAGAAAACAGCTATGAAACCTACATTGGATGAGTCGCTAGCCGGGTCTGATACAGGTTTCACATTTATGGCAGTACGTAATCCCTTAAATTTGGTATACTTGTACTTCTTGTATAACTTGTGTTTATTCACATCATTGTTTAGTGATGCTGCGATCAATAATAGAATATCTGATCACACATAAATATAATTCAACCAATGTTCTTTGTGATAGGGGAAAGCTTTTTGGAATCGTGTTGGAGTTGCAGTTTCAACAACGTATATTCCATTGCTGAAAATAAATTATGTATAGTTTTACTAGCTGCTCATAGTTTGACTGCTTGTGACCTGACAAATAAGATGGGCACACAATAGCAGGTTTGAAGGTTTCTTCGAATATATGTTGTTGGTTTCGCAAAAGGTTGAACACACGTGAATAAGACTAAGTTGTCTTAAACAAGAGGGCCAAGATAGCCCTATATCACTGACCTGACCACCATTGGCTATAATACAAGGGTCATGATTTTAACATAATTCGTAGAGGTCCACAACACCATGCTTAGTAACATTCCAAATATCTGCCTGTTGGCCTTGTGGTTCCCATATAAGCCTATGTGAAATCAAGTGATACAACCCGTCCCAGAAAGGGTTAATTTTGACCCGGGGGTCATGATTTGAACAATTTTGGTAAAGGTCTACAAGGCAATAATACATGCTGAATATCTCAGCTCTGGGCCTTTTGGTTTTTCCTGTATAAGCCAATGTAAAATTATATTATCCCATGGACATGTCAATTTTGACCTGGGGGTCATAATTTGAACAATCTTGGTAGAGGTCCGTTAGGCATTGTTACATGCCAAATATCTTATCTTTACGCCTTGCATTTTCAGAGAAGAAGATTTCTTAAGTTTTTCCTTTAGAATCCAATGAAAAACCAAGTGACAAATGGACGACAGACGATGTTCGACGGACCGTGGACGGTGAGTGATCCTAGTAGCTCAGCCTTGCACTCTGTGCTCTGTGAGATTAAGAATAAAACTGATAAAAATATTGCATAATGGCACCAGTTGTAAAGTGCATGAATTAATAGACATGATGTGTCAGCCGACAGAGTGAGCGCCATAGGACCTAATATGGGGCAAACTTGCTATATTTCAGCTTGTATAGACTACTGATGCCAGATTTCTTCAAAATTCATGACTACAAGGAATGTGTATGGGCAAGATAATTAAGCAAAGTTTGGTTATAGGCTCAGTCAGATCAGAAATGTGGCCTGCTATGTTTGAGTTTACTTCACTCCAGAAACCATAGATGGACACAGGGCAGTAGAGGATGTGCTAAAAGAATCATTTATCTAGCTCCATTTTGTCTTGCACAGAGCATAACTTAAGACGTTTAGATAGAGAATAATGATAGGAGGTGCAGTGTACAAACTCTAGTTTCATTACCTTTAGTTACTACTATTAGTTTCTTTTGCGAAGGGGAATTGATTTCTTTGTTTTAACTATTTTCAATTATTTGAGAAGATGAACTTAATATAACTATTTAATATAAATATAAATGTATTCAATAATAAACTTAAGGATACCGTTTATAGCAAAATTCTGTTAACAAAATAAATTGTTAATTTGATTTCCTAAACTTGACCTTGTCCTGAACAAGAATGGGATTAAGGGTTGACCCTTCCCATTTTTCCAAAACAAAAGTTCACAGTTTATACCAGCATCACTTAAGTCATCATAAATTGTTAAAAAGGATATCAAATTAAATAAGAGCCGAAACTTGTATTGGGCTCGGTTAGCGATATAGTTTCGTCTACTAGTATTCAGTATTGTACACAACAATGCATATTTAAAATGAATACAATCCTGAATTTATAGTTCAACATTTTTATGGTAGTACTTTGATTTTTAGAAGCTAGTAAAGCCTAAACTAATTGTGGAGCGATCATTTACTTCAGCAGAAGTTCATTCAGATTTATGTACAAGAAAACCATTGATGCAAAGCATCAAAGGTCGCTGCTAAAGAACTTAACAAGAGCAAAGGAAATGTAGAATGTTTTTATTTGTAACAGGAATACAAAAATAATAATAATGTTTAATTGTGTTTGAGCATTAACATGTTATATAGATTGTAATAAAGAATATATATCACCCATCAAAATATGACCACTTCAAGTCGTGATTCATTTCAATTTTCGTATAATACAGTTGCGTAATATTTAAAAGAAATATATTTCCATAAGTATTACACTGACAACTAAAATAGTTTTGTTTGTATTTTCTGCTTCGGTTTTCTTGAAAATGACCCAGCTGAAACGAAGTTTTGTGAAAACATAGCGAGTAAACATACACAGATCGGACCGTTGTAAGAAGACTTTTTGAATAACAGTTTCAGAAGAGCTATCTCCCCTGAATTTCGGGTAAACTGACTGTATTAAGCTTATAAGCAATAGAAAATAAGCTATTTGTAATCTGTCTGTCGACATGGTTTCTTGTAATATTTTCACATTGTATGCATAATTGAAAAGCTTACGATCTTAGCTTTCTTATTATATGCAATTTGATACATTTTATTCAACCACAAACATTTAATCAGTTGTTAAACCTGACCATATATTGCGGGAGGGCCAATTTATAATGTTGGTAGAACTTGTGGCCCAATCCTTTTGCAAACTTTTATAAATTTATTCTTTCTTATGAACATGTATATTTTGCAATAAAATATGTTTAAACTAAACCATATATCGCGAATTTTACATAGAAATAAATGAATAAATGTTGTTTTAAGATTTATTGTTTATCTTTCGATAAACTTTGCTAATATATATAGCTCGTCCCCGCAGCGGGCCCAAAACAAAACTGACATGTAAACATTTTCGAATACATTTGGCATAGCCCCAAAAGAATTCAAGGAGACCAATTCTTGTTGAACAAGCAGAAACTGATACAACACCACATCTACTGACTGACTTTCAAGAAGGCGACTCAAGTTCGCCAAGCACGTACAATTTCTTAGAAAAACGCATCACCATTATCTTGCCTATCTGCATTTACAATCAACTGCTTAGCTTATAAACACCTATACGGAGGGAGTAGATCTGATATCAAGTATAGCATGTTGAAAGGCAAACATAAGGTATTCAGGCCGTAACGATCAATTTTCTAATTATTATTTTCATTAACTATATCCTTTAAATGATTCATTGCTCAAACGTTAAAAGAAATGTACCGTCTAATTAAAAAGATATATGGATATTTATATCCCATCTTTTAAGTAACTAACTGAACGGTATACCAGAAAGAATAATGTGTCAATACAATGTATGCAGTAACATTTTGGTAATAAAGTATTCAGTATACACCGTCAAACTACAGTAACAACACATTCCCTTGGCAAAACATATGAGTCCATCTTAGATCATATCTATACAAATACTGTAATAAATTATCAAATAATTCATATTTTAAAAACATTTTATTCTCACTTGCTAACTTGCTGGTTCTTTCATTAATACCAACATATCTTCAAATATATTTACAATACTAATAATGGCACGCTCGGCCAATTAATTTGACCAGAGAATGCGTTATTTGGCTCGTTAGGGAGGATAGTGAACGAAACGATACGCAACAGAACAGAACAGTCTTGTCCCGTGGCGTGGCGAGACGCAAGTTTTCTCAGCGGACAGTATGCTAAATTCCGCATCAGATATTTATACACTCGTCCGTTCTCAGCGAATGCCAATATCTGATCGGCGGTAGTGACCTCGAGTATATTGTTTTGCAGTCTGCAGTTACCCAGGTACGCTAGATATTGCAGCCAGTGCAAGTGTCCTGTTACTCTGTCCATTATGTTAAACACCTGTCCGCGAATATTGTATATACCGATATAGTTCGATACATTTTTGCTTACAGAGCCATTTGTTTGGATTTCAGCTTATTTTATTATAGGGTACTGAACAATCAAACAGTTTTGTTCTCAGCATAAACTGACGGTTAGTTGATCTAGGACTCTATGTTGAGCGATTTACCGAAATTCGTTTAAGTAGATCCCAAGGCCATACCATATACCTTTACGAAATGTTTCGCTTTCGCTTTGTGACACATCGATTGACTACCCAGTACAGATATTTGCAACCTGTTTCTTAACTAAGTAAAATAATGTAGTGGAGCTTCGTTGCAGTTGTTTTAGAAAATCGGGCATTCGTGAAAATATTATGACTCGTCACTATACCACAACGTAATTATATCAAATCAAATTTTCTTTTTAATTTGGAAGTGTAACACGGAAATACAGTTTGAAACTGGCTTCTAAAATTTTACAATAGCCCTGGAGTATTTCTCTGTTTGAAAATACTGCTGCAGAGAAACAAGTGAATGTTTGTGTATTTCCTCAGATTGACTCGGGTGGTCTTTTTGTCCTACTTTCGCTTTATTGAATGTTGTAAACAGCCAGAGATATACTTTGCACATCATTGGAAGTAATGTTCTTCAATTATAATTCAAAATAGACATGCGTATTTATGTACAACCTATTTAAAGCCTCTCTCTGCGAGATTTCTTGAAAATTACAAAGACATTTGAAAACTGGAAAACCTACTTCCATTTTTGAAAAGGCAAAATATAGTTGATCAGTGCTTTTGTTAAACTCAAATTTTCAACACAATATGTTCAAATCCAAATTCAGTGCAGTATGTCATATTTTTCCTTCTGAGAAGACGCCCGTTACAGTTCCAGATTTAAAAGAAAATTCGATTTGGTGTTAGAAGTGGACCTTTCAATTCTAAATACATATCGTCATGATATTATTATCACCAAATGCTACTCTTCCCTTGCCCGCAGTTCAGTTGTGTCCCGATCAGAACGATATACATTTGTATTGTCGGTAGTTTGGGCCATGCTCGAGAACTTTTCCCGATAAACGCTGTAACAGTGTACAACCTTAGACACCGGAAATGACAGCTATCATTATATGTTTGGCCAGTCTTGACATATCAGCTATAGGTCTGTATCGTACATATCTCATTAACCTCTCGTTATGACGCAACTATGACATATAAGCGGTTTCCTGGCCGTGCACGAGTTCTGTTTCCTAAGAAAATAGTCTACATCTTTCTTACTTATACTGCGAATGTTTCCACGCGAGTCAATCACTTGATTCAATTTTGCCGGACCAGTAAAACTGGCTGGGTCGCTGGGATCGTTGTATATCTTAGTGAGAAACCTGTATTTCGCATCATTCTGCATTATTGTATAAAGAAAAGGTCGTGTGCCGTTAGAGCGTGTTAGTGCGTTTAGTCTGCGAGGAACAGTCCGCTTCGTCAATGCCTGTCAATGTTTCAAAACCGATGGGGGACTGAAGCTGCTTGCCGGAACGTCCGTGACCGCCGGCTTTCAGATACTTTAACCTCGGCGAAGGCAGCACGTAACCAATACATGTGCTCAGCAGAACTAGCCACAGGTCCTTGTTGGCGGAATCAGAAATTATCTGCGAAACCGACACGGCTACTTTTCCGTATGTCAATATTATAGAGGCGCAAATCTAACTGAACGGTATACCAGAAAGTATAAGATATCACTATTATTTGAGAAAATCGAAAACTATTTTAACCAGACAGGACACTTTGTTAACAAGACAAATTGTAATGTCTTAACATAAGACAGCTACGGCGTTCCATAGAAACAACTTGTCTGGTCATATTACAGTGGTCTTACAGTTTTTGACTCCCGGGTCGATGCTTGACGCCACTCATTTAATTTGTTTACAATTCGCTGATCAAATTCAGAAAATTTAAATGCTTTCAACTATTTAAGAGGATTTGTGCATCAAAACAATGTACATGCAATTTTTAAAACTTACATAAAAATATATCTACAAATTATTCAAGATTTAGACATAGATATTCTGTGGTATGTACGACTATCCACCTTGATCTGCATATTTGTTTCACTCCAGCGGATTTATTATACAATATGTCTCTCTGCATGATATCGGATACCGCGTGTTTTTTTTTCCCTTTTCTGTCTGTTTTTGTCATAAAATGTACCGATTATGACTATGCGAAATTTAAAAACAGTCATGATACATGTACTCAACAGGTAGTATTACGGATGTATCCCCTTTCTCCACAAATTGTAAACCTCAGAAAAATGTAGCCACTCTTTTGGTAAACAAACATAATATTATATAACATTAGAAAAACATATAAGGAGACATTTTAGTTTGAGCTAACAGTTACATTGCGCCAGGCCTCAATATATCACAAGGAAAACTGTGATACTGCGTATCACAGCGGGCCTAAAAACAAAGCTTTTAAGTAACTATTTTAAAATGGGAGATGCAAATAAACTTTACAGACTTTATAGCAGAGACAGAATAAATTTATATTCAAGGTTCATGTAAAGCAAATACTTGACTATCTGGTTTGTGCATTTACCAATTTAGTAACTCTTTCTCATTTCCAGTGAGTGTATCATTTATGATTTAAAAGGAAACAAAATCATATTCATGAAAAAAGTTTAGTCTTTATGATCTATCCGCTTTTTTTTCTCATTAGATTGTATATTCGAGCCCTATTTTCATTCAGCGTAGTTATCGCAGCAATATTATATATGTGTTACGATATGTTCCATTTAGGTGATTCTCAAAATATACGATACTATTCCTGCCTCTATCCTCACAAAATCGTTTGCAGTCAAAATGTTTGTAAACAAAGCAAAGCAACAAATGAAATGTGGTTGTAAATTTTAAACAATAAAATTCGAGTCATAGTAACGTAATGGACCCACTTTACCCGATATCGGAAGATACCGGCATGTTTGACCGATATCGGTTTTTATACTGGTCGAACAATAAAAACTTTTCACTACTTATTAGACGTTACATAAGCATATAAAATAAATTGACGTTTTACATGGATAAAAGATAGAAATATTAATGTTTTGACAATTTTAAAGCTACACAATGAACAGTGGTTTAACCCATTCTTTATCGTAACTTCCTAGGCGATTTTCATAACATTTTGTTAAAAGAACTATACACTACTTCACCTACATTTTCCAACCACGTATTAAATATAGCGGGCCGCTGCTGCAATAATACTAAATGCAAGTCAGATACAGTGAAAAATGCATTTGAATACAAGTTTAGGTTTTTAGCTGTACACATGTAAAATAGAATAATGATTTGATTTTGAAATGTATAGTGAATATTTTCTCATAGTCTCTTATAACTCAAATATGAGTGGCATTGTACATGTGATAATGTTAAATACTGCGATACTTTGTAAATGATGTTATATGCAATGTGATATTATCTATGTAATGTACAATTATGAGACTGAAATAAACAATAAAAACAGTTAAGATTTTAAGAATTTGCTTAAATAAATTACTTCCTGCAAAAATAATGACAAGTGCATAATAATTGTAATAAATGGGTAAATACGATTCTGAAAAACTTAATTCTTTAAATGAATAAACATGCACGGGGCTTATAAGTGTTGAAATAAGTTGAGCATGTTACTAAGTAGTTACTTAAGTATTTTCGTGAAATCGGGGCCAGATGATAATGCTGTATATGACTTCAGAGTTGAAAAAATAATAAAAACGGTAAAGTGGTTTCACTCTGATAAATTTTGTCTTTATACTATTCTTTTTAATATAACGGCAAAGAATAATGAATTTTTACCGTCTAGATTTTCAAATAACCAGATCTAAAATCAACCATTACCGTATTTTATAACGACAGTAGTTATAATAATTTTTCATTGCCATTATCCTTATTAGTTGATTATTGCCGTAAAGATTTAAGAACGGTTAAAAAGACAAGTAAAACAAGAAAAAAGTTTTAAAAAAGGATTGGATGGGATTTGAACTCCACTCGGAAAAGTACAGCGCAGACGACTCAGCCACTACACCATTGAGACCGATTGGAATGGAGAAGGGAAATAAGCTTATTTTGTTTGTATATGCGCATATGGTCCGCCGTTCTTGTTCAATGTATACACGGTACGACCTGAAAAATAGTCAGAGACGCATCTTAATAACGAATGACGATTCTTGCGCTTTACATTTTATTCACACTTGCTAACTTGCTGGTTCTTTATTTATACCAATATATCTTCAAATATATTTACAACACTAATACTGGCACGCTCGGTCAATTAATGTGACCAGAGAATGCGTTATTTGGCTTGTAAGGGAGATAGTGAACGATACGATACGCAACAGAACAGAATAGTTTTGTACCGTGGCGTGGCGAGACGCAAGTTTCTTTCAGCGTATGCTTATACCTGGACAGTATGCTATAATCCGCATCAGATACTGTATACGTTTCTTTCTGTTGTAGGAAATTTCAGCGAGCGTCAATATCTGATCGGATTACAGGGTAGTGACCAATCAAACAGTTTTGTTCTCAGCATAAACTTACGGTTAGTTGATCTAGGACTCGTGTCTAAGTTGAGCGATTTACCGAAATCTTGATCAGATAGTCCGTGATAAAACGATATATTGTCGATACTTTGAGCCATGCTCGAGAACTTTTCCTGATAAACGCTGTAACAGTATACGATCTTTGACAGCGGTAAAGTAAATAGACCATTTCGTTGCAAAAGCATTTTTTTCGATAAAAGAAGTTTTTCCCGACTGACTCATGCCTGTAGAAAACAGAAAATAGTTTCAACAAATAAAAGTACGCGATTTTCGCAAGTACAGTTTGTGTATGTATAAACGTTAATACATGTACATAAATTTATATTTCAAATATCATTTATTGTGAAAAATAATACGTCATTTTAAAAAATACATATCATCATAACTGCATGTATTTTACCTATTAAACACATTATACTACAAGGCGCTATAAACTTTATTAGAGATTCTGTCTCAAACCACTCGTCTGTAGACGAAGATGACAAAATCGTTGAATCAATTTTGTTCTTTCGGTGGGCATCAGCACTGTCCGTATGATGGGACTGTACTTATGCTTTCTAATTACTTTCTGTTACTTTTAAACGGTTACACCTTAGCAACGTGACATTCAGTTTCTTTTCCTCAACATTTTACTACAAATATTTCTAACCTACGTATAGCGCGATTTCAGAGTGACGATACCCAAATTCAAACTAAAGCATGAAAAACATTTCGCGCATCACTAAAAAGTTGGAAGTTTCACCCGAGTCAGTTTCTTTTCCCAAACAATACACTATAATTATTAGTTAAAGCCGCCTACTTAGAACAACGACACCTTCGCTCAATCTAAAGCACCAAAGACATTTCGCGCATCAATACCAAAAAGTTGAGAGACAATACACTATAATTACTTAAGCATACTTAGAGCGATTAGTAACACCCGCCATTGTTCTCCATTTAATCTTAAGCGCACGAAACATTTCGCGCGTCAATACTAAATATCTGGACACAATACACCCATTCAACACATTTCTATGCATTGTTTGTTTACACCTAGGTGTGAAAGTCAATGTTTACATAACACCTTAAGTGGAAGTGGAAGTCAAACCCTGCTAGCCCTCTCATTCCCTTACTACTAATACACAGATATATTCAACTTATCCCCCCTCACTCCTCTCTCTCTTTGAGGTTGATTCTAAATGGAGTGAGTATCGAGAATAATAAGTCTAATTCGTAAATCACAAAAGCTTTAAAAGAAAAATTTGCTTTTCAATTTATTTTTGGGAAAAGTAATAAATATGAATTATATTAATGCATGTAATTATGTTGACAGTGACATTTGCTTTTCAAAACAGTTTCAGATGTAGTCTTCAACATTCCATAATTGTTTTAATTTCCGCTTTATGTAGGTGATAGCTCATCAAACCCACTTTGATTTGAGAAACACATTAATTCAGTGCCCCTTCAGCGCTTTGATTGGCATTGTGTTTAATTAAGGAGAAACACTATTCTTTATGATAGTTTTAGAAGTTTAGAAGAAAGAGCAGCCAACTACAATGTATATAGAAATTACTACACGGCATATCAGCTGAACGGAACCTTTACATGTCCTTGGTATTTCTTTATCAATCCGTATATTTGTTTACATAAGTCAGTAAATGAATATCTGATACACGTAAATATGTATGCAGAACTGGATTATGTATACATATTTACTGTAGTGTTTGGTCATTTATCGTCGAGTGTTCGGTACAATAGTTATAGCGAATAAGTATATTTAGTGTTATCTCCCCTGGATATAAGTGCGCCATTTGTGTTTCATGTGTTTTGTTTACTTTCGAAGGTCATGTTAATGCCACAACGGTAGGTATAAAGTACTCACAACGTCTTTCCGCCCGTATTTGCGTATGTCCGCATTTTCGAGTCAGGTTTTCTTTACACACGCATGGACAAATGTTGATATGATGGCCTACACAAAATTATTGCCCATATGATGACGATGAGTATGTGTCGGTCAAAGTCACTTACTAGTACTTACAGTTGGACTCAAACTCTATGATATATTACAATATTTCCGGTCAAGACTGTTACTTCGTGATGCATTAAGAAATGTTGAAATAAATTAGCAAACATGTTCGTAACACGAAGACGACGTGTCGCCATCAAGAACACTGTCCCTACCTAAAGGGTAAGGCCACATAGTTTAAAGCCACAGAATCCCGAATCATGCCTTTATTTTTTTTTTGTTTAAACAACATGATGTGAGCCGTCTTTCTGTAGACTTTTGACCTTTTAACGCGTGGTGATGTGTTACCATACATGTAATGATAGTATTTAGTTTATAAAAGTTTTACTAAAGACATCTATATAGTACATACCCCTATGAAATACAATAAAGTTCAATCTATTTCTAAAATTTACGCTTGTATTTGTGCTTGAATTCAGATTTTTTAAAACAAATGTTTTTATAACTTAAATAGGTAGCGATAGACATTAGCTGAAAAATGGTTTGCCGTATCGTCAAGGTTGATATCTTATTTATTATATCTAGATCTTATGCAAACCTATACATTTTGGTGAAGGTCTGATTGATAATAACAATACTATCTTTATTTAATGCAGGTAACATATTGTAACGTGTACAGAGTCGTTTCTGTCTTGGACAGTCAGAGCTTCTGCTGGTGCTATATATTAATTTTCCTCGACCTACTTGGTCTTTGATTGAAAACAAATGATTGTTACAATGATTGCGTTTGAAACTTGGATTAAATTAAATCAATTTGAGAATAAACGTTTAAACTAATCAAAACACGACATAAGGTATATTAGGATGATACAACCCTGCAAGTATGAGAATACACTGCAAGTATGAGGGACTCTCTCTTCCTAGGTTTGGGGAGGCTGCGTTTTTGGTACGTGGCATTCCCTGTTTGATATTATTTTTGCTTTTACCAAGGTCCAGACTACCGTTCCAAACTGTCGTTTAACACACCCTAACCGTATCTCAAACACTGTCCGCACTTAGAATCGTACCTGGTTTCAGACTATACCAGGTCTCAAACTCTACTTCATAAACCACTACCTTATATACCACGACTCGGACTTAGAATGTTGTATAGTTATCAAGAGGGCCCTGCAAGTATGGGTATACACCGCAAGTATTAGGGAACATCGCCTATTCAAACTATGCCAAAGTCCTAGTTATAATTGTGATTAATTAAATGATATTTTCTTCTTCTTCAAGTGTATTCCTCATTTGCTAGCGAAAATCTGACAAAAAGATGCCTCGTTCGCCTTTTTATACCCTCTTTCCCTGAGATTCTTTTTTTACTTTTACCATATCGTCTGCTTTACATTCTTATTTCAATAAACGTCTACTGACTTTTACTTCAAAGTGTGTATTAACATGATGATACGTTTACCTGCATCTTACCAAGATCAGCGTAGGAAATCTATGACTTTAAAAAGTATTGCATACATAAATAACTAACATTTCTTCTTTACTTCAAAGTTTAGGCGCTGTGAAAGTTTATAAATCAATCCGTCGCCCAGACATTTCAACAATATTTATTTAACCTAAAGGAATAAAAACTATCGGAAAGGATAATTGCATGACAATATCAGACATGCAAGGATATACATTTTACATGTTGACCAAAATGCATTTGATTGTTACATGGCCTTCAACAACATAAATGAAAAATAAATATGCAACCACAACAATATTCCGTCAGTAAAGAAATATTAAACAAAACAGAAACTTATAATAATTAGGTCGAGGTATTCTTTGTAAAACAAGATCGTTGTGCACAAAAGATTGAATCTTATGCTTTTCATTATTTTGGAAAATATCAAACTCTCTGACATGTATGGCGTTGTGTTATTTTCACCTGTCAGTAAATAAGAGCCATTTTAAATGTTTATTTAGCCCCGATGTCGGCGATTTCATTGGTGTATTTATCAGATATCTTTGTAATTTTCAAGAAGTCTAAGCATGCCAATTTAGGTTATTTTCAATATACACACCTAGCACCTTTTTTGACTGTCGCATTCTCTAATAGTATGCAATCACTACTTAAATGCAGTTTGTTTGTGTGTTTGAGTTTGTAGGTAAGTCCGATAACCATACATTATTTCTAATGACATATTATTTTTTGTGCACCACTTAATGTTATTATATAGGTGTAAATGCAGTTTCTCTTCAATACATTCAAGATGGAATCCGTATTTGCATAAAGCGAAGTCGTGAGCATACAGGTATATGTTTAAATCTGGGCATGACACTCTGATATCGAAAATGTATAATAAGAAAAGTAGTGGTTCAAGTGTTTACCCTTGTGGCACACCCGATCTCAGTTTCCACGTTTCCTACTGTTACCATCTGCCGCCTGTTCAACAGATATGATACAAATAATTTATAGTTTTGTCAGAAAAATGATACGATTTTAATTTATATAGAAGTATCTCGTAATCAAATAAATTGAATGTTTTTTTTATAAAATCTAGAAACACCGTTTCTATTACTTTTCCTCTATCATCATCTGTAACCCAAGCATCAACTAACCTTGAGAGAGCTGAATTGCACACATGATCTTATCTGAAACTAGATTGCGTTTGAAGTATGAAGCCAGTAGTCTTGAAATAATGATGGATCTGAGAAACTATGTGACGTTCATAGATCTTAGAAATGGTATGTAGAATAGAAAAAAGGACGATAGTTTTTAGCTTCTTCTTTGAGTCCTGACTTGAATATTGGTAAAACACGAGCTTCCTTCAATTTATTAGGGAATATTCCAGTACTGATACTATTGTTAATAAGTGATATCATTTCGACGTGTATATGTTATATTATCAGCTATGTATACAATTATACAACAACCTTTTTCCATTGCGGTCTTTTTAGAATTTCCTATTTGTAACTCACCATTCTCAGTATCATTTTGTAAAAATGTTTCAATTAAGCATAATAAATATATCAGGCAATGAAGGATGATGTCTTCTTTGTCCACCAATTTTTGGCATTATATGCTGTATATTTAAGCAAGCAATATAAAAACCGTTTCCTTTAAATCCGAAATCCAAGGAACTGTTTTCATTTAATACCGGTACATGTTCATTACAGTCACTTGAAAGTAAATGAGCTTCTTTACTATTTACTATTTGTATAAGTCATTTAAGTACAGGCGTGTTTACACATTTGACATATATACAAATATAAAGAAACAAATACTGGTGTTCATGTCGACAGAAAGAATTATATCATAAAATGTATTACATGTATATATCTAACCCATCAGCAAAATTGAACAATTCTGACAGGTACGAGTACCCTCTGCAGTATAAAGCTTCAGTTATTTTATGCACTATTGTCTGCTTGAGGGAACCTTGTCATATATTTCATTATACCTGTCTTTAATGTACTTTTACAAATACGGGTTTTTCACAGACTTCTGCGCATGCGCGACATTCATGAATATTGACCGTATTAGCAACTGAGGGGGCAGTTATATGGCGCACGATAAGCGACATATACGGGTATGTTGATATATCATTTATATTTGTTTTATAAAACACTTTATCGAGATTGTTAAAAGCCATTTACTGATGTTTAATTATTATAATTATCATATTTTATTCTTTTAATCATTCAAATAGATTTCACTTTTGACTGATATACCGGTTAGTATAATTACGAAGCATCTACACGACACACAGTGATATAATAAGCGGCATATCACTCAAAACTAAAATATATTTCCATTCTAACACATTAATTTAAACAAAAAAAATGTTCGATGGGGTACTATTTGCTGCGCTTTCATGAAGTCGTGGTCTTGAAACTTGTAGTTTTTCGATCATTCCTTGCATTGCGTGAAATTTGGCTGTTCTTTTTTACACCTCAAATAAAACGTTATTCGTCGTATTTTTGTTGTTTCGGATATTGCTGGCGATACCGAAAGTGTAGAAAATTTTACTACGATTTGTTTTACATCACGTGAATTCATTCACAACAATACCAATCCAATCGTATTAGCATATACACTCGTATATGTTGTGTGAAAATTACACGGGAGGGAATTTCAGCTGTTAAAAATAGTTCCGGACGCCTAGCGTGATATACTTACATTTGTAATAGTTTTATCACGCTCAAATCCTTCTTTGCGCATATAGGAGAAATGTCCAATAGTGTTAGAATTAAAGTTAATATTTAGAATGATCAATGAAAAAGGTAAACGACGGACACATCTAGATCTACTCAAGGTCTTTCAAACACTATTTGAAAGACCTTGATCTACTCAACGTTTTTTTTTCTTTTATAAAATAGTACGGCAACGGTTTTATATATATTTTACTTAAACCTTTTTTAATTTGTCCTTTTTTGTCTAAATGGGGTATGATTTAAAAATTATAATAATCTCGATTAATAGTTTCAATACACAGGGACAGGCGTAATGTTTAACTGCACGGACCTAAATGCACATGTGTATATAGGTCCGTGGTCCATGTTAACTAAAATAAAATTGCATGCACAGCGTTTTTGTTTGGTCGTCTGCCTTAATATCTTTTAAATATTATATTCTTTATGTTTTTACATCATGTCAGAAGAAAGAATTTTACGACAGCGTCACATTTTTCTTTTCTTTCTTTTTTCGTATCTTCAAAAACTGCCTGTACACACGTTTATAAACTGTCAGTTGTAGAAGTATGTTAGCATTTTCTCCCTTCAGTATTATGGCAACACGTTTCAATATTCTTACTAAGACTTGTTTTTTCATCATCTTTTTTCTAACTGATTACGAAGCTAAGTACTGTAAGCCCTAAACGAAAATAAGCACAGGTCCGTTTTTCTAACTATTTATATTAATTTGCTTTCTTTAGAATAAGGTACTGACTTCTTTTAAGACATCATAAAACATAGTTTCATTAATTAGTAGATTATTAGTAGATTATTTTAAAATTATTATCTAAAGTCATGATTGGTGTGTTATTAAGCCGTAGTAAGCCCGTAATAGTTGACGAGTTACGGGAAAAAACTCTCACGCTGTACTTGTCATTTCTATTTATCATTAATTGCTTCCGTTTTCAAACTCACTTTGACATTTTTCAAAATGCTTTATTGAAATTTACTTGATTAATTTTTTATTCTTTTGTTTAAATAATAAAGTAAATTACAGTAAACACAACGCGCTGTAGAAGTGTTTCTGTTTGAAAAAAGAAAACTCCCACACCACGTATTTTATTTGCTTTATTTTTTAATTTAAATACAAGTAGGCTTACGAATTTACTAAACTTCACAAAAAATACATTTTTGATATTTTGTTGAAATGCTGAAAGTACAATTTAATTAATTTCTGTAATTATGTATGCACATTCATGAAATTGTAGTCTAACGAAGCTATATAGCTATGCCTTCGCCGGCGATTCTTCTCTTTCCTCCATATTATGATTTAATCATTTAATCATCTACAATTAAAGTTACAAAAATATACTTATTTAAGTAAGGATATAATTTGTAGTAGAAATAAGTTAATAATTTAGCAAAATACACGATAATCACAGGATTATTCATCCATGATAGGTAAAAAGTATTATACGCTTTCGTTATCGGACCGAAACTGTCCCCTCATTCGCCGATCGATAACCGTTTGTACTCTTTAACGCTGAAGCGGTGCCCCGTCCTGCAGCAATACCATGCCACGTCCGCCGGTTCGTAGGTGTCGAATTGCAATCGGGATCAAAATATCATGCTGGTATCTAGCAGCGATAAGATTACCTTGAACAACTTCCAAGTCTGTCTTGATGTGAAACCACACTCCGGCCCACACCATCACGGAGCCGCCACCATACTTGTCTCGCTGAAACACAAACGCGTATTTCAATTTTTACCTCGACGTCTGTTCTACCGCATCCTTCCATCGTTGTGATGCAAGTTAAACCGACTCTCGTCCGTGAACAAGACATTTGACCACTCTGCCCGAGTCATACGCTGGTGCCGACGGTCCCCTAGCTCCCGCTGCTGCCGGTGGTGTGGTGTCAGAATAAGACCCCGCCTAGCTATTATTCCTTGTTCGCGGAGCCGGCGCAGGACTGTTTGCCTACTTACTGGTCTACCCTAGAGTGAACAGGTAAGTGTTTGCATATTATTGCAATTTAAATTATTGCTATACAATAAAATATATTTGCATACGTGTCTCAGTGATTTGCAAGCCTGCAACATACCAATTGCGAGACCGCGCTCTTGGTTATTCATTCGAACCATAACTGATTTTAAAATAAATATTCTGTTTTTACGGTTTGAATAACGTTCTAGAATGATAAAATAAAAAAATAAATAATATCTTGAACCATATTTGAGAAAATCAAATTTGAAAAGTGTTGGGTTACATGTGGCTCCAAGTGTACTTTGACAGACATATATCGAATATCTGTGACACGGTTTTCACGGCAGACAATAGTGCAAAAACATTTTAGCTTTTTACTACAAGGGGCACCGTAAACTATGTAGAGAATTTTACATTTAGCGATATTTTTCATTTTGAAGGCACTTGCATCACGATTTTGTTTGTTTTGTTTGATTTTGGAACATAGGACCTTTCCTAAATTTGATAGGTTTACATATTTTCTAAGCATAGTGAATACATGTAAGAAGTGGTAAAATACGGTGTAAAGTCAAAATAAAAAGAAATTTCCAACTTCAGGTATTTATTTTCATATTAATATCTATAAACTCTCAGAAAATGTTTGCTGACTCTTGTTGGTTTATTACACACCATTTCTCGTTTTTAAAACAGTCCATTTCCATGGTTAATTACAAAGCGATTATGGTATCCCTTTGATCGACAAAACCAACGAGAATGCTATCTAGGCTAATCGTCAGTGGTAGCCTAACTTCCTTCCACACATATGCCTCCGAAACATTGATTTACTTTGAATGTTTATTCATTATAAATGAAACAAAAGAAATGGCTTACTTACCAAATGTTTGCTTCCATTTGTTTTGAGAACATATCTTTAATTATTTACAAAAAATAGCTTAAATTTTTATGATAAATGTTTCTGACTTCTAAATTATACGTTAAGACGATAATAAACACCATTTTTTATTCTGTTTCGTGAAACAGGAGACGGGTATTTTACAGATATACAGGAAAACGTGTGTTTTTACGTTTTCCGTTCTAAAATAATATAAAATATTCAAGAAATAATGATTAAATAGCTTTTGAACGGCATGACCACAAACATTCGACATGTATATGCAACAAACGTTTTAGGATTCGTTAGGTCGTGTAGGTACATGTACATGTAGCCGAATACCCGGGGTGAAGTTTAACCCATGGAAAACATTCAATATGTTCAATATTTGAGTCTTGATTTGTATTTATCTATAGCCAGAGTTTCAGAACACGTTCTTTGCACAGAACGATTGACGGGAACCGCCCAAAGTCACCTAAGACCGCAATATTTATCGTTTACTTCTTAACCCCTAGAATGGTTTTACAAATTGTACAAATTTCTCTCAATTAAATGTGTTGAACTATATTTTTTCCTAAACGTCTAAGCTATACAGGAGAATAGGCAAAACTTTCCTGTCGAAGAGCATAAGTCTATTTCTTACGTCTGCTTTTACCCTTGTACAATATAAATGCAAAAATAAGCCAACTACTGCAATTAGAAAATTTAAACCTTGATTTGAGAGCGATTTAACAGCATCCGTCAACAATCTATTTCGATAGGAAAAATATAACAAGGTAGCAAAATCAATCTATTATTTCTAGCTGTTGGTTGTCTATAAACCTGTTTATCTTATGATTGCCATTCATGCTTTTATTAGTGTACGAAGTATTTAAACATGCTTTAACTGTGTAGCTGTGAACACTCGGGCGAAGTGGTAAACAGTACCATGTCGCCAGCAAATGAAAGCATGTATATACATGATTCATAAATCTCTATCTGAAAGGTATCCGTAATTGACGAAAAGTACGACGTAAGATAAGATAAAGACACAGTCATCAGTGATTCTATTGTTTTGTAACCCTACTGATAATCGTTGACAAAATGGTTTCCCCCACAAGACAAAGGAAAAGGCAAAATAATCTGTCATTGTTTTTAAAACTTCTTAAAAGTCAGCTAAATTGGCGAAGAATTTGACCTGTTTCGTTTTTATGATTTTGAGGTGAGTATATCTTTATTTCGGTTGTCTCCCCTATATGTGCCAATTACGATGGTTATAACATACTTGAATAAAAGCTTATTGTGTATTTTCGTTTTTGGTCTGCCGTATCTCCTTTCTCTGCCCTCTCACTTATCCTTCCCCTCTCTGCAAACTCCGCCCGACCTATTCATCGGATATCCGTTCTTTCGTACTCTTCGCCGAACATAGCTTATATTCTACTGTGATTTTCACTTTACACCTGCTTTTCACCTTCATTTTAATCATTACTTTCTCGTTTTTCCCTTTGTACTCACTGTCTTTGTTACACTACTAATGTGAATCAATTTGTACGCTTATTGTCATGGGACTCTATGGTACTCTTTTACAATTTACGTAGCTGTTTCTGGGCTATTATTACTCAACTACTCTGTCACTTTATACTCCGGACACGCCAATTTATGCCTTAAAAATTTGTTTTCTAGCGTTCCTTCTTTCGGACTTTGTCAAAAGTTAGCAGATACGCAGTGATGGGGAAACTTTGTAGTTTGACAAGGCAATTTTTACCGAAAGATGATTAGAAATTACCAATCATAGATGAAATGAAATGAAGTGAAAGGTCCAGCTTCCAGCGGGGTTCGAACTCACGACCTTCCGTTCTTGCGTCAAGTGCACTAAACACTGAGCGACAGAAGACTAATCAAAATGTTTATATGTACTTCCGTTTGAGGATTTTTATAAATCGTTCAACCATTGTTGATAAAACTAATTGATTAGTGTTTCTTGTTAGCTTTTCTGGGCATAAATTGATCAAGATGAGCTATTAGTCTAATGCATGTCGTCTGTCAGTCGTCCATATGTCTGTTGTCGGTCAGTACTTAACATTGTGTATGCAATAGCGGCTATACTTTTCAGTGGATCTTCATCAACTTTGGTTAATATGACTGCTTTACAGAATCGAGTTCGAATATGGGTCATCTGGGGATGTCTATTAGGTCAACAGGTCAAAATATAGAACAACCTTTTGTATGCAAAGGACGTTGCATTGTCCTTGGATCTTCATAAAACTCGTTGTGAATAATTATCTTGATAAAATCTAGATAATGTTCGAATAAGGTTTATCTGAGATAAAAACCTATATCACTTGGTAAAATAAAAAATAATGTTGTGTATGCAACGTAGTCAGCACTTTTAAATGGAATGTTATGTCTTTCGGTCAGGATGACTGTCATGATAAAATCTAGGTCGAGTTCGAATATTGGTCATTAAGAGTTAAAACTAGGTCACCCGCACACATTATAGAAAAAAAACCGTGTGTATGAAGTCTAGTCTGTGTTTTCATTTGAACATCATGAAATTAAATCAGAATGACTGCCTTGATAAAATCATGGTCGAGTTCGAAAATGGGTCATCTGGGGTTAAAAATTAGGTCACCAGGTTAATTGATAGAAATAAATGTGTATGCAAAAGAAGTTTCAGTTTTAATTTGATTTTTATGAAATTTGGTAAAGACTATTGCCTTGTTGAAATGTAGTTTGAGTTTGAATACGTGTTTATCTAATTAAATTAATATCTAATAAGGTCACTCGGTTATATCCTAGAAAACTCATGCGTATACGATGGAATCTGTATTTTCACTGCAAATTTATGAAATGTGGTCAGAAACACTGTCTTGATGAAATCTAGGACTTTAACATGTACAAACGTAATGTGTGATGTGATGTAAAGTTTGTGAGGCAATGAAATCGCCTTTTTATATTTATTGTATATCAACTTGTATCGTGTATTAGATAAATTATTCAAAATACTTTTTATACTTTTTTATTTAGAGTATCTTTTAAAATGATTTAGATATGGTACATCTTTGAGGTGTATACTTAAAAGAGTTGTTGACTGTAGGAATATCCCTCATTCTATGAGCAATACCTCATTCTAACTAATGTTATTGACCGGAAACCATCACGTCGCCCGCCCTCCAAACGATGTTTTTCGTTGAAAACCTGGTTAATAAACATCTGACAGTGCAAGATAAATATATCTATATTTCAATATGGATGCACTCAAAAAAATGTATGTACATTGCGTTTATAGAAACAGTTACAAACTATTTGCAGATGAGAAAAGACGAAATAAAGAAAAACTTGAGTGTATGAAAAAGGAACACAAAAGTCAACAAGCTGCTGCACTTCAGGAACAACAGACATCCATGGATATATATTATAACAACATCATGCAGGAAAGAAACGACAGAATTGATGAGCTGGAAAAGGATTATACGGCGCTTTTGGAAGAAAATCAGTTAAACGTCCAGAAAATGCAAGATGCACAAGACGAATTTAAGAAGCAACTAGAAGAAACAGTGAAAAAAACAACGGAAGGTATTTTTTTTATTCTAGATGATAAAGGAAACAAATAAATGTATACAGACTTAGTCTGAAGTAATGAATTATTACATCTTGAATTTATTTGCCGACAAAACAATACTCAAACTTACGAGAGTAGCTTATTCAATAATTTTCAGTTACATTTGAACAAAATGACTTATATTCGATTTGTCCAATCATTAAGAAATATTGAAACTCATTCTTATTCATTTACGTTATATATGCAGCTGAGAGGACACGTGCCCAAAAAGCGAACGAACAGGCGATGGAAACAATGAAAAGGAAACAACAATCCGAAATTCGAGAGCAGCAAATTGCATTAGAAGCAAAGTACAAAAAGAAGAACAGTAGCTGGTGTGTCCTACTGTAGTGATACATTAATTTCTATGTATCAATTTGGTTAACTGTTTGGAAGCACTTGCAGAAGGTGAAATAATTTTCAGAGGTCATCCCATTGTAAATAGACATAAAGTTTGAATGTTAATTTTGTGTTTCTGTAAAGATATGCACATACAAAATGTTGTTTTTTGTATGAGAATGCGCATGGACACGTGTTAACACAATCTTGGTATGCTTTGTCGTGTGACTGAAAGTGTTGCATTCAGAGTAATACACTTGGCTGTTAAATATAAATGACTATGCCTGAGAAATTGAGGCTAACTGAGGAAAAAATCACATTTTCTGTTGTTCATATATTTTGAAAAAGCTGTTTATGCATGTTTGGGAAACGTTGAAAAATTGAAACAAAACTGGAGATTTCTGGAATTCATTGATATCATGATTATTTTACTTCTGAGGAGGTCAGAACTTTGTAATTTAGTATTTTAGTGTGTCATCTAGTATTTAGATACATAATTGTCATATATAAAATCAGCATAAATCCAATATGGCCGCCAAAATTAAAAAGGCCACCACAAAAACAAGATGTGATAGCATAAAATTTGTTTCTTACATTGTAACAACTTCTAACTTTTACAATTTTCTCTTAAATGTGATACAGTACATTATATCAACTCCTAGGTAAAAAGATTCAAAGCAGTATATCAGATTGTGATCCATGACATGTATCGTGGGGTGCGCATGCGCTAAAGTGCAGATGTCTATCTTCTTCCGAGTCCGATTCTTTCATCACTTTTCCAGTTTTGCTTCTACACTGATACTGGTAGCCAGCAGAAGTATAAACTAAAGTATCATCTACAGGTTGAAAGTAGAAACTATTTGTGAAATCCCTGTGTTGATGTCTTCCAACATAATTTCCAGATTGGTTCATCCACTTCCATTTTTTAAATCAGCGATCTTCGGCGGCCATTTACAAATTGTACGAATAATATTGATGAGAGTATAATGCTCCTTCTATATTTTATGACATTTGCTGCCACAGCATATTCAGGTAGCAGTATAAACACACAATTATTGGTCTGCAAATGGGATGGCAACCATCTCCAGGTTTTATATTGATAAACACTATAAACCAAGGGGTCTTCTAAGCTACATTAATTTACAATTTTCCTTCTAGCTTACTAAAATGATAACAAGCTCAACCAAGCTCCGGCTCAAAATGACAGCACTATTTACCCATGCAGCACCTATGATTAATCGATCACATGGGACTAGCCTCGCCTTTAGACTAGATGATAATTTACTTTATTTTCAACTCCAAGCATAATACCTTCAGCCTTTTATTCTTACAGGGCATGGTCATCTAGCCTGGTGAAATCTGGCAGGCAAGAGAAATTCAATACCCTTATACAGTCATAACAACTGCTAAATACCCCTTAACGGACCAGCCAGGAATTTACAGAGAGGATCATAAATACTGTAACTATTAAGTAACAACTTTAATGTACAGATGGAAAGTTTAATTCTGTAGTTAGTGTTGCCATGATTTTGCTGTTTCTGTAATACTATACTGACTTACATATGGATTGCATACACACCGAACAATATTGTTTTTAATCCCAACTTTGTATAGTGTAATAATGGCTAATTCATTGGCAATTTGTTTAGTAAAACATCATTAAATTTGAGACCTAACACGAGAAAACCTGCATTTACGAAAACACCTGTATTAACATTAACATAATAGGCAGCAGTGAATGGGTAAAGAAGATGAGCAACCTTTTCATAGTTTTATTCCGATAATTTGAAAAATGCAACCCTGGTAACCCTGAACTGTTAAGCCCCGGTAACTCTGCCTCCTATCCCATAGTATCAATTTGGCCATGAGTTAACACTACTTTCAGAATTCCATCAGCCCCATGTCCCCAAACACCTGCGCAGCCCTAAGTTACATTGCCTACATAAGTATCCCCGAATAGCGATGAGTTAAGCTTTGTGTCACCTGGTATCAACAGAGTATCTGGTTACACGACTTTGCTAATATCCCTGCAACCCCAAAGAATTAGCCCCCTGTGTCAGTATCAAGTCAGCCCCAGGTTGCGTTGCCTCTCCGTGTGACCCGCTGAGAAGGTGCTTGTTTTCACAGGCTTTATTGATACAAGTCTTGAGGATACACTTGAGTGTTACCAGGTTCCATCTTGACACGACTGAATATGGAGCTTATTTCACGGAACTGCTGGGAAACTTTGAGACACGCCGTATATAGGGGCTTCAGGGATACTAGGGAATAAAGGCTAATTGCACGTGGCTGCGGGGAACAACGGAGTACGGGGTAACCAGGGTGCGCAAGGACACTAGGTCGGGGCGCGTGGCTTAATTTGTGTCCGGGTAAACTTGCTGATAAGGGTCTTAGTTCACCGGTAACTAAACACGGATTTACCATGATGCACAAGGATACTAGGCCGGGGCACAGGGCTAAATTTGCGACCAAGGAAACTTAGAGATACGGGGCTCAGTTCTCCTGGCTGAGGGAAGGATCACGGGGTTAACAGAGACTGTGTGGATACTAAGTGCCACAGTGCCAACTTCACTGGGCTGCAGGGCTAAACAAGGATAAAGGCCTTACTTCCTGTCCGATACGGGCCGTGTCTAGACTGTATCTTTATCATTCAATGGACATTTTGAGATTCCTCAGCGCAATATCTAATGATTTTCTGTAAGCATTTAAAACTTCATTACATACGGTGTGCTATTCTTTGAAAGCTTGGTACATTTTTAAAGCGCTTGAGCCCTAAAATTTGCAATAAGATTTTATTTATATATTTCTTTGATAATTACCTACTTCTATTTCTGGCAAAATTCGTTTTCACATTTATTTTTCATCTCAATTCATTCTTTGATTTAAAATGAATTGTTTTCTGGATCTCATTTTATACGTTATTAAAGGTCCCATTGATTGAAAAATTTTCTTTTTATCATTTGAATATTATTCGTCAGCAAATGCAAATTTGACAATTTTTAATGAAAAATACTGACCTGTCCGTAAGTCCATAAAGTTCTCAAAAAACACACCTGTACGGTGTAATGTTATAAAATTATTTGATTAAAGTATAAAAATACAGCAGTTATGTCGAGTTTTTTTTTATATGCAAATGACACCAACTTCTGTTCCTGTTTGTTTCTATCAAAATGAAATATATGTGTCTTTCTTAAATGTGTAAGAAAAGTACCATGCAAATGTATCGAAACGATCTTAATGTACGCATGCACGTGAGTTACAAACTATACAAATATGGGCGATATTATATTTCCATTGATGATGGAAATGAGAACACAAATGCTCGATCTAATTACAATACCTAAAATGATGAGCTTGATTTTCCATGACACATTTTCTTGTGGGTAGTATAAAGAATTAGATTTACAATTGAATTAAGAATGTCAATCAAAATAGGTTACACGATTTTGTTGGTTAAAAACAATTCTGACGCAAATCTATTTGAAAACTCTTTATAACTAAAATCGCAATATCTACCTAAATACGTGTCAAATTTCAATATAAGAAAAATATTTCATTCAACTACATAAAATGTGTCATCGGCAACCAAAAAGATATACTTTCTGAACATTTATAGGGTTGCTGGAAACTTTCTTTTGCTGAATTGCTTTTTATCAAGTTGTATATAGCTCTATTTATGTTTTTCAAGATTGAAACTTGAAAACAAATATAATGGTTTCACAATTTTAATTGGGGCACTTTGCAAGTTAATAAACTATATTGTTGTTGTTTTTGTTGTTGTATATAGTTGTGTAATTATCAAATGCAATTGACCAGTGTGCAATATGCAATAATGTGTGACCAGTTAGATTGCTGGCAGGGGGGCGCCAATTAACAACAAATCATATCGCATCCTTTGTTGTGACTTATGCCCTTGGGCTAGATTAACTGTAATTCCTTCAATGGTTAGATCTACGTTAATTATTTACCATGGCAACGTTGTTAAAACGAGATATTGTTTAAGAATTTAAAACTTTTATGGATTACTGGAGTGTTCCGCACCGTGTAAGTTAAACTTCTAGTAGAGTAACTGTTATATTCTATATAGGGCCTTTGTTCTACATTTATTTTTTAATGATTTTAAATATAAATGCCAGCTTTTGTTATAAGGACTAGATCTTAAAAACACGTGTCTTAAATATTATCATAATATTCTGTAATAAAATACATTTTGTAACAAAAGTTTCAACCTAACATCCTCGTATAGGATGTACTTTGATATGGTTTAAGTTATAGAAGTGAAGTTCTAGATTGGAAAAGTCTAAATCTTGTTATAAGAAACTTATTCCTTAGGAAAATACTTAAATTGAATAGATCGAGATCATTCTACAAAGGTCGAATTATAAATACATTTTCTGTCTTTATGTCGTGCATGACTTTCAACGCTTGGGCCGTTTCACGCAGTTGCTACTCTAGAATTTTGAAACGTTCGTCATACAGTCACATGAAGTTCGGACCCGAAAAGTTATTTTTATAAAACACCCCGGGCCGACCATAAAAAAACATATATAATTCGTATTATTTATGCTTGATAGTCGCGCCGGGGTGTTTTATAAGAATGACTTTCCAGGGCCCAAACTTCATTCGACTGCGGTTTGTCCCTATTGTCTTAGTCACTGACTTTTTATATTAGAGTCCCAAGGTTACTGGTGTAGGCTTATTCTCTCACTCCATTTGTTGCTGCATCCACCCAGAACACACCAGGCGCCTCCCATTTACAAAAATAATATAAATAAAAAGTTAATCGTGTTTTTCCACGGAGTTTTGTGTGCTCGTTTACTATAATCAATGTAACGGATCTTTGTCGAGTCCTGCAAGTGACGTCACACGGAAACTTTTCCGATATTTTACGGAAGTCGCCGAGGATCGTAATATTTGCGTTTCGGTGAAATACCGGCCAATTTGTATTGGTGATTTATGTCCCAATAAACACGTTTTCAAATTTCCGCCCAACTGGGTTCAGTGCACTTAATTAACAAATGGCTTACAAAATATTAACAGGTGAAATTTTCAATCAATGGGACCTTTAAATAATTTCCATCAATCATAGTTAAAAATCATCAGCCGTACAATAATACGATAAGAATATACAAGTATTATGATGTTTTGTCTTCTGAAGTTATATATTCAAAGATTAAAACAATTTTCATTTATTATGATCATTTGAGTAAAAATAAATTCTCTGAGATTTGAACTCAGAGGCTCCATTGCACTAAAAGATTTTTTTTCTATCAATTATGCCAGGCATATACATAGATATCATTTCATGCTGAAGAAAATGGTTTGTAGTTGCATAACTACATTTGTATGTATGATTGTATATCAAATTTCTTATAACTGACACAAGATTCATTACAGTACCAAATTTTATGTATCAGTAATAAACATTGTTTATTCACACAAACGTACATCTGTAAAAAAAATACCGAAACGATTTAGAAGTTTCAATTCATATATTTCAGGAAAATACAGAAATGAAAAATAACCCTAAAGTTTATTTCTCACTATGATTTGATCTTAGATCATTTTAAATTAGATATGGAAAATTAGCACTGACCACAAGGTTTCTCTCTGCCAGGTGATTATTGCTTGACCTCAAGAAAAGGTTGATTCCCATAATTCAGGGAAAGTGAAATCCACTTGTCATCAGTCCTTACATTTTTGTCAGCAAAGGGAGTTAATTGAGCAAAAAATAGTAAATGTAATGACTGAATGCCAGTCTAATATGGAACCACCGAGTGGTAATTTGCGACACGCGTGACCAGTGGTATCACGCCAATTGCAAGGGCGTTCACACAGACACCTACAGTATTCTGAATAAAGACAATGCTATCAAGTGCGGCTGCATTATTTGTTACAGTCCAAACTACTCCATCATGTGTTCTCCAATCCATCTCTACTAGTATACTGTCAATCAGTTCTACAAGTCTGTCAAGCCCAGACTCGAGCCGTTACATAAAACCTCAGCATTCCTCCACTCCTGATCGTAAAACGGCGTATTCAAAGAAGTTGAAGACGACAACTGATCCACCAATTTGTATCCTCAAAACGAATTAAGAAAAAGCAGGATATAATTGAGAAAATTATAGAATGTACCAAGTCTGATATTTTCATGGCAACAGAAACGTAGTTGGACCCATCTATAACTGACAACCAGAATTTTCCTTCCAACTTATGGCAAAAGAATTCGCAAACTGGTACGCGACTCTCTTGCGGTGACATACTTTTAGCCATCATCGATCCCCAGATTAATACAGATGTACCAGAGCTACAGACTGATTGTGTGATCACCCGGGCTAAGATTAATCTGGCGGGGTCTAAACAAGTATACTAGTGTTCATTTTACAATCCAAAAACTAGCGAAGAACACAGTCTTACCAAGTTTGACGAATCAGTTAATCGAGCAGCATCCATCATCGACGCTGCTATCATAATTGGCGGTGACTTTAACTTACCAAACTGGAACTGAAAATCCGAAACGATGAAATTAAAAGCCACAAACACCAGTATGCATTACAAGTGTGGACATTGTTTAGATGACCATGGTTTAACAGAATTAGTTGAGGAGCCCACCCAAAGCAACAACATTATTGATCTTGTCATCACCTACCTTCTACGTAAGGTGTTCTGTACTTGTGTAATGCCTGGAATCTCTGATCACGACTCTGTCCTGATGGAACTTGATACCTTGAATCACTCCTGATATCAAAACTTGTGAAGAAAATATATCATTTCTACAAGGCAAAAAAGAAATCTAACAACCCATATAGCTTACTTAAATCCATCAAACAACTTCTCCAGAAGAAACTTCATTAGGCTTTTTGATCTTACTTGATTACACCGCAGTCAAACGATACCGGCAAGACAACTTCCAAACGTTTCTGGGGCTGCATCAAAGCTACTAATCAACTTGAACCCAGGTCCTGATAAAATCACTCCTCGAGTATTGAAGGAACTATTTATTCATCTAGCTCCTTTACTGACCACTATCTTAAGTTACTCGCTCACTACCAGCACTATATCCGATGGCGGAAAGCCAACCACTGTATCACCAATATATAAGAAAGAGAGCAAGTACAACTCTGAGAACTATCGTCCTATCTCCCTTACATGTACTTGCTGTAAACTACTTAAACATATTATTACCAGACACATTATGCAACATTGGGAAAACAAAAACAGCTTGTATGCACTACAACATGGCTTCCGTAAAGGTCGATCCAGACACAGCTCATATACAAGGACAACATATCTTCAAATCTGGAAACAGATTAATAGACAGACGTTCTTGCTATGGATTTCTCCAAGGCGTTTGTATGGAAGATTATTCATGTAAAAATTACAACACGCTTACTTTCGAATGCTTTATGAACAATGACATGTGCATGCATGTATGTAAACCTTTCCATGTAGCCTTATTGCATTTCTGGTAGACAGTTTTAAATACAAGTGTGTAGTGCTAAATGTTATGTGCTAACTGGGTATTAATATGCCAGTATATTAAGACCAAGGTGCTTACTACCAAATGATACATTAAAAATGAGAAGTGCAAGCATATATGTATGTATATGCAGATAGCCTTGTCGCATTTCTGCTGGATTTGTTTTAAAGTGTATAGTGTTAAATGATACATGTATATGCTTACTTCATGTACCAAATGACGTATTACAAATAAGAAGTGAAGGTATATAGGTTTATAAAATTTGTATGTTAATGGCAACTGAATGCTGTTCTTAATGCAACTCATACATAAAGCTAAGAGTTAAATCCACAATTTATTTGCAAGTACAATATTGCAACGCACTTGTCGATAACAAGTTGCCACTAATCAGTAAGTATTTCGCACTAAACACAAATATAAATAATCGAAGCTGGGAACCAAAATAGAGTTTAACAGTTTGACAACATTTTGTCTACGTAACGCAAAATTTAACGAACCGATCCCCAATACGTACTTCAGCGGTAGTCGCTAAATTGACACCAGTAGCGAGAGTACTAAAGTGAGTAAAGGTTCCGCCACTATTTGAAACTCCCCACAAATTTAGTTCTAGGAGAAAATGGCTGTGTGACCGATTGCATGTCATTTTAAGTTTTATCTTAGATACATAAAACGAATAATTCAGCTGAATGAATATCGAAAATAGATTGTGACATGCAATTTAGAAATGTAGATATGTGTCTTCTCTTTAATAAGTAATGTATAATACAAAAGGTTGGATAACCAGTCTCTGTAGGCGGTCAACGTACAAAAAGTAATTACGAGATGGAAAACCAGTGGGGATAGTTGGTCAAATCAGGGTTATTGCCTAAGAAATAGGTATAATACAAAGAAAACCAGTGTAAGTAGGTGGTCAAGTAAGGGTTATTGCCTAAGAAATAGGTATAATACAAAGAAAACCAGTGTAAGTAGGTGGTCAAGTAAGGGTTATCGCCTTCAAAACAGGTCTAATATATGGAAAACCAGTGTAGGTAGGCGGTCAAGTAAGGGTTATTGACTAAGAAATAGGTATTAGAAATGGAAAACCCGTGTAAGTAGGTGGTCAAGTAAGGGTTATTGCCTTAAAATCAGGTCACTTACATGTCCAACCAGTGTAGGTAGGTTTATGGAATGATATTTAGGTAAAAATTACACAATGCCTGCTTACTGTTACAATTTACTCATTGACACTGCTATTGTGCTTATTGGTACAGTCATTATGCATGCTTGCACTTTCATCACGCTTGTTGACAATGATACCATGCTTGCTGGAAGTTACAACTTGTTTGGTGTTTAGTCCCTGATGTCTATATGGCTGAATGACAGTGCAATGTAGCGTAATGAAATATTTCAACATGCCGGGACTGTATATAAGCTTTGATATTTCAACATTGCACAGTTATAATGCTCCTAGAACAAAACACACGATGTGACCACACAAAATGAAAGATGCAATCAGCCACTAAGCAAGTTGAAAGTAAGCATAATGTTAATTGCAAATTTGCACATCACATTTTGATACTCGTAGTTTTCGCGAAAGATGCCTATGACGGACTTAAATTAGCTGTTGCCTAAACCGTTTCCAACCAGTTGTGTCCCTTTGTTTCAATTACTCAATTAATTAGCACATCGCCGCTGCAACCGGAACTGGTAAGTTTTATGTAGCTTTCAAGCTTTATTTACAGACAATATTTTTATTATTGGAAGAAATACATCGCCTTTTAAAAATTTTCTCGATGTCTCTTCTATACTACTGACAAAATTTAATCGGCATCGTTATTATAAGTGGAATAAAAAAATGACGTAGAAGACGAGTACTAGAACTGGAGAAGATTCTACAAGACCAATACAAGTTATGTTTTGTCTCTGTTGTAAATAGTGTAGTGATTGTAGGTTTATAGGCCACTTCCAACAGCCTTGCTGTTGGGTTATAACCCTTTAGCGACGTGGTTGAGTGTTCGCCTTCAGGTCACAAGGTCCGGGGTTCGAGCCCCAGGAGGGACCTTGGTATTTTCTCACCCAGGATTTACTTTAATGGTGTCAGAAGTGTTTGACGGACTCATTCGGGGAGCATGGAGGGTCAATCTGGAGAGCTGTCTAGCTCTGAAAAGTAAAAGGGAGAAGTGTAGTTATTGTAGGTTTATAGGCCACTTCCAACAGCCTTGCTGTTGGGTTAACCCTTTAGCGACGTGGTTGAGTGTCCGCCTTCAGATCACGAAGTCTGGGGTTTGAGCCCCTGGAGGGACCTTAGTATTTTCTCACCCAGGATTTACTTCAATAGGTTTTTTGGGCATAGTAGAGTAGTATACCGTCGGAAGTGCTATTGAGCCATTCTGCACTAGTCAATTGCAATCATTGCCTTCACACCGTAGGGGAACTCGGAATGGGAGGGGAAATTGCCGTGTTTTTAGCATCCAGCTTTCCCATGCAGGAGTTATGTTATGTGTTGTAACTGAGGGGCAGGAGTGTTAAAGAAGGATTTGACATTATATAAATATACTGAAAATGAAAATGGAAATCTGTTTGTTTTTTTAACATTATTCATATTCGGATATCCACGATAATCTTTCCGGCAAATAATTATTCAAATTACGGAAAAACACGACTGGAACATAGCGCCCCCTGTTATCAAAATGTGACTTACAATTTTGAAATGACATTATGCTTAGTTCTATTTTGCCTAGTGCCTGATAACATTTTCCATACTGGTTGATCACTTCGTGTATTTTGTTCTTGGATGCATTACAAATTAACCAAGATAACCACAGCATGATGAAATAAACCATTACGCTAGATTGCACTGTCATTCAGTCAAATGAAAATATGAAAAAGGCATCATGGCCTAAACAACATACAAGTTGTAACTTCCAGCAAGCATGGTATCATTGTCAACAAGCGTGATGAAAGTGCAAGCATGCATAATGACTGTACCAATAAGCACAATAGCAGTGTCAATGAGTAAATTGTAACAGTAAGCAGGCATTGTGTAATTTTTATCTAAATATCATTCCATATAGGTTGTCAAGTAAGGCCTGTTTCCTTAAATATAGGTCTAATAAATGGATAACCAGTGTAGGTAGGTGGTCAAGTAAGGGTTATTGCCTTAGAAATAGGTATAATACATGGAAAACCAGTATTAAAAAGGTGCTCAACTAAGGGTTATTGTCTTATAGATAAGTATAATACATGGAAAGCCGGTGTAGGTAGATGGTCAACTAAGGGTTATTGCTTCAGAAAGAGGCATAATACTTGGACAACCATTGTAACTAGGTGGTCAACTATTGCTACCTACGCTGGTATCTATTTCTTATGTTATGACCGTCAGATGAAAGCCTACCTTCGCTCATACAGTACCTTTGTAATCACGTTTCATTCCACATTAATTAAATACAGTCAAACTTGTGAACACAGGCCAAAACCTGCCCTTTGTCCATAGTTGACCTTTGTTCGGAGGTGTAATTGCTCTAATAAATGAATACAGGTTTTTCAAAGTATGGCATTTATTCACAGGGTGACCTTTATTCGGATGTGGCTGTAAGTTCAAGTGTGACTGTACAACATTCTTATATTTATTGTTTTATAGTTTAATATCCTATTGTTCATATAAGGATCAGCATTGTCGTCAATCACCGAGATCCAGTCTTATGTAACGTTCGCTCTAGCTAACTGGTATTTAGATCTAAACATAAACAGTACCCGCTGAATTTTGTGGGAGGAGTTTCAAATCGAGGCGGAACCTTCACTCAGTGGTGTTCTCTCGCTACTGGTGGCAATATAGCGATGACTCATAGGGGACCAGTTGTTATGCACAAAGAATGGTAGAGTGATCTCTCTTCATTAAGAATGGGCCCTAGCATATTCTCTGCGCTAGAATTGTATCGGTTATCTGAAAATGACTTTTTTTTACAATATCTTTTATCAATGACTATGCATTGAGGTTGCTTGCACATGTAATAATAGATGTACTGGCTTTTGATTTGTTGTATACGATTGTCACCCAACAGATGTAATTTAAAAGTGTACAAAAGAATTGCAACAAAGCTATCTGCAAATTCATAAAGCCATGCCCTCACTTCTCATTTAAAATTCATCATTTGGTAGTAAGCACACAGCATTTACCACTATATACTTGTCATTCAAAAATGTCCAGCAGAAATGCAACAAGGCTATCTGCATATTCATACCTATATGCTTGCATTTCTCATTTGTAATGCATCATTTGGTAGTAAGTACATTGCATTTACCATTATCCACATTTCATTTAAAACTATCAAACAGAAAGGTAACAAGGCTATATCGAAAAGTATACATACATGCATGCACATGTCATTTTTCATAAAGCATTCGGAAGTAAGCGTGTTGTAATTTTTACATGAATAATCTTCCATACGTTTGACAAAGTCGCCCACAGTCTTCTCCTTCACAAGCTGAATCATAGAATAGATCAAGCATCATCGAACTGCTCAAAGACTTCAAATGGACCTCGCTACAGGACCGCATAAGGATCTCTCGCCTTGTCCTCCTATAAAAAGCATAATAACGAAACCTCAATATATGTTTCACCCTGCATATATCTCAAACACTATTTTCCAGAGGTCTATTATCATACAACGCAAAACACATACATTTCCAGTATTACTTAAAATAAAGACAAACATTGACAAGTGTGTCTTAGTAGCGGCTTCCTTTAAAATAACCCTTAAATAACAATTAACAGAATTATGTTTGAGCAATATTAAAACAGTTATAATACATATACAATAATATGGTCTACAAGACTTACCAAGTTTATGGAACTGAATGATTGTCAATCAATTAATACCAAACTCTCAAAACTCTCCAAAACTCTCCAAACTCTCCAAACATACTGTGACATGGTGCTGTAAATTATGAAGAATGTGCATAGACAGACTAAATAGTGAGGTTAGAAACTGTCATGTCATAAACCATCTCAAACATTACTCAAAAAAGGCTTTGAATTACAAATGCATGAAAGTCAGGAATTTACTGATAAAAAGACTAAATATATTAATTATACACTTGAGGTACAACTTATTGTCCTGTAAACAACCAAATATAAACAATACATACCATAAGAGAAACTGCTAAAACACAAACTATCAAATCAACCTGAAGACAAACGTCTTCTCTCTTCAAGACTAGACTGAGTTGTGTTAACACACAAAAATCATGCACAACATAAAACGGAGCGAAAATTCCAAGCCATACGATTGGTCAAAATAAATAAAGGGAGATAACATCTTTTCAACAAAACAACCAAAGGCCAGATTTAGTTCCCTTGGTTACACACTTCCCCGCCAAGAGAAATGATGTCCCGTCATTGTGTCACATTCTGTCGAACGTCTTTGATAGTCGGTTATCATACCTACTATCCTCTATTTTACTCTATTAGCAAACTGACATCTCCTCTTTGTCCTATAATTCTTAGTTGAATTCACTTCAATTCAAACCTATTTACTTCGTCGTTACTTTTCCTTACAGATTAAATCACTTAAATCTGTACTCAATTTTTTCACTATAACCTTCTCACAGATTTCTTCACTAAATTCTTTTCACAGAATTGCTTCACTAAATTCTTTGCTTAATTATTTTCACCATTTGTTTCTATTTAAATTTCTCTATAAACTTTCACTTTCGTTCACTAAAATCTCACAGTCACTTAAACTGCTTCACAGATTCTAACAACTCTATTACATGTTTCTTCACTCCTTACACACTTCAAACAATTTCTCTTCTCACAACTCTTCACTCCTCTTTTTCACTTTTATTTTTCACTATTTATTCCCCAGTGTATATTTATCATTCAATTCTCTTTACTGACTCTCATACAACTCGCACATATTTAATTGCCATGAACAGTCAACCAAAAGTGCATTATTATAAACGCACAGCACAATTCAGTGTCTCTTTTACTGTCTAATGTTTATGTTCTCAAACGACCTTCAACCCTTCAATGAACTTTCACCATTAATCTCCAAGTATGTGCATAGTACACCTCCTTACACCTCCTTAAAATCTAGTTCAGTAACTACCCAATTCTTCACTTTCAGGTGTCAATATCTTTAAATCACTTTGAAAACAAGTGCTGATCTTGTATTCAATTCAATCTACAATGTTCAGCCAAGCAAGCTAGATATCTGTCTTGTGTATACACACATGTACTTCGATTAACATACATTTGATTATGTCCTAGATTTATCTTTCAATTTCACAATTCCAATAAATAACATACGCGTGTCAATCAACTTATAACGCGATTCTCTGTCAAAAGCCACAATGTTAAATTTAATTCAATAAATTTAACCAAGTCACTTATCAGAGTAGAGAGAAAATCTATCATACTCTTATATGCTCTTTTTATGCTCTTTTAATATTCTAGAAATTGCAATAAATTTCTTCAAATTTAATGCAATATTTCTTTGAAATTATTTTCTTTATAATTTCTGGTCAAGGATGAACTGTATTTCAATTCTGGTCAAGAAACTTTTCAATATTATGATAATGAACGCCAATTATACATGTATGTCATGTAAGCTAGACTACATGTATACAGTATTAGACCGGAATGTGTATATACTGTACACACAGCAATATCTTTTTTAAATACTAATCTGAAACTATATGACTATTCTATATAACAATCTACATGTACATTTAATGCACTTCTAAATGGGGCCGTTTGCAAACTTTCTTTTTACTTGCTATATCTATCATAAGCTGATTTCTGAAATGTCAATACTCAAGTGGTCTATGATGTCACTGTCAAAAAGTCATCAGCATGTGATTTAATGCAAGGAAATTCCAGGAACTATTTATAGCATGACCAATGTCACTGGAAACAAAACATCCCGATAAACCGACTTATCTAGCAAATCAAACAGAACTGTACTGAAAATCTACATAGACTGAACAGAACAGAACTGAACTGAAAATAAACACAAGCCAATAAATTGACCGAAACAGCCGAGCATCACAATTCCTGTGTTAGAATTAAGATCACAATATGAACCTATAGCCAGACAATGTCTATGACACGTATGATCAATATTTAATATTCCAACACACTTGTCCTGAAACTGGGCCAATAAGTTGTTTACCTATCTTTTTTAAATAAATTGTTCAAGATGGTAATGAAATGGCACTCTGATTAAATTAGATTCAATGTCTTTAGTAACCAATTAGTTTAAATATTAAAGACTGAAACTACATAAATAAGATTACCTTCACCAAGAAAAAAGTAAAATTGGGTACATGCAGTGAAAATTCACTTTCTCACTTACAAATATTTACATACTTCAAAAATCATAGGTGTCAGAAACTGCAGCTATGTTAATCTGAGATTTATGCAGTAAAATTCTTAAGATTTTGTCGTTACTTATAAAAGCAACCCGGATAACTTCAATTTCTGAACAAAATTTGATTTACTTACAAATCTGTTGACACACTTGATTCTGCCACTAGACACTTTATAACTGTCGGGCTGAAATTGTCTTATTTCTAAATAAAGAAATGAAAATGTCCTATTTCTTTAAATTGTTCACACTCTATCTCTGCACTATGAAAAGGTTGGTCGTCGTACGCTGTCTTCTCCCAAACGCATATAGTTGAACTACAACAGTTTCGAACTCCTTGGATCGGAACACAGATGCTTGGTTTCAGCACTTTAAATGATCACACTGTCCAATCAGTAATACGAAGTAATCACAGATTACTAGTTAAAAATGAGACAAACTCTGTCTGATGCAGATAAAAATATAAAGATTTCTTGCCATTGTAAAGTTTTTCACCCTTACAAGAAAGTAACTGATCAATTATTATACGAAAATGTCCATCAGTGTTGATCATATATCTTTAATACTTAAAATTGTAAGTAATCTATTTAACAAGTTTCTCCAGCACCGGTCCCATGTTGGGCGCCAGTGTAAACTATGTGTTTTTTGTGAATACTATAACGTTAAACACAATCCATCGAGTTCCTAGGGTTCTTTATTAAACACCGTATCATATGTAACTACAGTGTGTTGACATCACATTTGATGATTTACAAAGTTCTATTTTTGACAGGTTAACACGTGACAGGTAAACACGTGGCAAGTAAACACGTGGAAGGTTAACACGTGGCAGGTTAGCACGTGGCACTATTTTCCAGAGGTCTATTATCATACAAAGCAAAACACATACATTTCCAATATTACTTAAAATAAAGACAAACATTGACAAGTGTGTCTTAGTAGCGGATACCTTTAAAATAACCCTTAAATAACAATTAACAGAACTATAATAAGATACTGTAAGTTTTGACACATCTGGCCGCTCTGCTATATAGGATAAACATATATATGAATCAAAGGAATTCTTTGCAAACACGAATAACGTCCGTTTCCTCTTAATCAAAATATATCTTAAACATTAAAATGAGTGTAATAGTCCGTAAAATATAAAAAAAAAAACATTCATAGCATAACGAATATCTGGTTAAGTAAAGTTTATGGTTTCTCTGATTAGAACCCTAAAAAAATGAAAAAATATTCACTTACAATGTCGGTCAGTACCATTTGTTTTATCTTATTGAGTGGAACGTGAACTGGTCGATTTTAAAAATAAAAAAATCATGAGGTGAAATACAATGATCAACACGTTTGATAAACAGTGCATAGTTAGATATCAGGGTCAACCGATAACGTGCCTACTTTGTGTCAGACCGTAAATATTAGATAAACACCAACAAATATTTTCACACCTTCGGCGACCACATCAATGAGGATATATTAATAAACATAACATCCCATATTAAGACCGAAATTATCGGCCAGATATTGAGAGCGGAGCTCACCAAATCAAATCGCTGTGAGGAGTTTGCAATTCCACAATGATCAGCAACCACCTGCCGGAAACTTTACTAGAGTGTTTCGTACTTTATATTCATATGCGCTCGGATAATATTTCATTAAGTTACGGCCCTTTTATTTTGAAAACGTCTAGCAGTCTAGTGTACATCAAGAGTTGTGTTGGCTTTTACTCAAATATGTAATTAGGTGTTACGTTAAAGGACTTAATCGTGTGAAGGGGAGAAAATATATAAACGACCGACCGGATAGTTCAGTCGGAAGAGCTTTTGTCATATCAGCGATAGGTTCGAGTCCCAGTCATGACAGGCTGCACATTTTTCTCAGACTGTGACATTTTGTGACAACCAATTGTTAACAGTGCTCAGCAGCGGCATATTAATAAACCTTCACCTGTTTTTAACGATTACAAGGCATACCAGTATATGTAAGTGCATCAAAATAATGTAAAGAATGTTACTAATTTGATGTGGGCAGTGCTATTTAGTATTTACCAACTTGTTGCAATGCTCAACAACTGCATAACGAGAGTCTTTTAAAAACTATGTCACATGACCTCTCTGCCGGGAATGTACGTAAATTCTATCTTTTTAAAAAAGATATTTAGGTATAGGTGAATATAGGCGTAATTGTTCAGGAACGAGAAGGTTTGCAATGAAAAAACATAAATTTTAAATGAAACTACAAATTCTTAAGTTCCTTAATTACGTATCGTAAATATCCGTACTTTTCCGTGATCTGCATATGATTATCTTCCGTAATCAGCGCATGTTGATATTAACAGAGCATTAATTTTTAAAATAAAAGTCCTTGAAAAAACTGTGTAATCGAGCCCGTAAGCTATGTACTTTTCTGCAATCGTTTGAAGATGTCTATACTGTTTTATTTGTAACATGATCTTGTCGTATGCTACATTCAAACAACAGTTTGATATGGTCTATCCTGCACTTCTTTCTCGTAGCGCATTTTTTCAGTTGTTATTCGCACATTTCACAGTTGTCGACGGTTTTTGAAATGTGGTATGGTAACTATGGTCTTAGGGCTTACAGCCCCAGGCCAAAAAAAAACTACAAAATTAAAAAGAATTCTTTCTAAAAACACAATATTGTGCATATTTCATAAATTGTGTGGGATGTCGTATGATTTGACTTCATCACTAAAATCGCAAAAATACTTTTTTTTTTGTCAGCATTTATACCGTCGTTTCAGTGCTGTCACGAAATGTGAACTGAACAATTTCATACAAATATTTACACGGGTCGAGGGGACAGGTAGCGACATAAACCTGTCAAAATACAAGTACTTGTTTCCTACAATTTAACTAAACCTTTATCATACAACAATTTGGCGCCATACTTCTTTGATAAGAAAATAAGATATAATCAAATGATTCAAGTGTATTCCTCACACGGAAAATTTCTATGTAGTCAAGCAAAATGTACCTACACTATGCATTATTTGCTTTCTAAAATGATATTAGTTTAGAGTTTTAAGGAATGCATCTGTACCCTATTTTTGATATTAGTTAAACTAAGCAATATACACTTTTGGTTTACGTACATGATGTCACACTTAGTAAGTCAAGGTAACGAAGCTATTTGTCAAAAGTTCCCAAGGTGTAAATTTAATAGCCAATTTGCATTAAGTTTGGTTAAATATTTATGTACATCACATTCATGTTTGCAGACTTTCATTTTCCTCGCAAAATACATTTTAACCATGTGTTTGATACATGATAGCTAAATCTTTCAACAAGAGGGTAATGATAGCCCTATATCGCTCACTTGAATCCAAGTGCACTTACCTAAGGAAGTCACTTGTTGCTAAATGTCACCGGTTGCAAGACGATGTTAAAGGCTGCTAAAGAAGCCACTGGTTGCTAAGGAAGTCAATGGTTGCTAAGGAAGTCACTTGTTCAAATGGGAAGAAGTCACTGGTTGCTAAGGAAAGAACTGGTTGCTAAAGAAATCAGCAGTTGCCAAGGAAGTCAGTGGTTGCTTGGTAAGTCGCCGGTTGCTATAGCAAAGCATTGGAAGCTTTATAACAGACAAAGGACTCCCAAGCGAGCGTGGTCAGTTTTGACCCATGGGACATTCTTTGAACAAACTTGGTAGAGGACTACTAGACAATGCTACATACCAACTTTCTTATTTCCAGGCTTTGTAGTTTTGGAGAAGAAGGTTGTTAAAGGTTTAAAACGTTTTCCAATATAATCTATGTAAAACAAGTGAACCCCAGGCATGGCCAATATTGACCCCAGGGCAAGTTTTGAACACACTTGGAAGAGATCTACTTGATAATTCTGTACACTTTACTAGACAATACTATATACTTAACATCTAAGCTCTATGCCCCGTGGTTTCTGAGAGGAACAATTTTAAAGTTGATCAAAAT
>JAFMSR010000007.1:49938503-49974796 GCA_022818135.1 Saxidomus purpurata
TATTGAGCCCGCGACAAAAAAAGAAGAGAAGCTTTCCACTTCAATACAGGCACGGAACATGCATGATGCCTTTCACATTTTGGTTATCATTGGTCAGACTTTTATACTATGTCAAAGGATCTTAATCAGAACATTTCTTTTTCAGGGGGAATAATCTTTAATTTCAAAGTACATGTTTATAATTACGAACAAGCTCTATGGCTTTTTCAAAGACTATATTAACATAGATGTACGTACCTTATACTATTATATGAAACAATAATATATAACCTATTCAGTTCCCTGTTTTACAAAGTTCACAAAATGACCATACATGATTGTAAATAACTTGATGTGTAGCCCCTATTTTATATACTGAAAAAATACAACACAAACATAAATTTGGGATCTATCTGTCTGAACGAAAATAGAAATGATATATTCAACAGATTTTTTCCAACTTTCTGTTGATTCAAAAAAAGATATTTGTAGGTTTATTGTGTAAATATACATTTTGTATTGTTATTTCTGTGTCAGTAAAATATTGTTTTTAGCTTGAAATTACAAAGTCTTTTGTTAGAAAAAGTACCAGTTGTAGTTATGATAGAAAGTGTTCGAGATTTTCTATATCTCCGATGCTAACTTTAGACTGTTTTTTAAATCTTTAATGAAAGGTAATACTTCCTTTCTTCAACAAAGGTATATAATTATACTTCTTCGTTGCTAAAAAAAGAATATCTAACATGTTATCTTGTTTTCCCGACCCTAACAAAACCGTGAACTTGTTTATTTCAAAACCTTGATCAAAATAATCTAACTCATTCATGAAATATTGTATAATTGGTTTGACATTGTGACATTCCCAAAAAAGGTGGCATAATCAAAATATGACTACATAATTGAACACCACACTAATAATTTTCCTGTGCTTTGCACACATTTCGATTTAACATCTGGTTCTGTTTCAAAACCCCGTGTAAAGGTGCTATTAACACGGATTTTAGATACGTTAACTGCATCGGTAGACATGCATTTTTACGTAAATGGGTCATTGGTTAGTATGCATTTTTACGGACTTAGGACGCTATTAATCGTTATTTTGGTCAATTTACTTGAGTTGATTTCTTCTAAGATTATTATTTAGCAACTCATAGCTTCACTATATCATCACAGTATATCGGTAGTGTCAATCATTTTGTCATAAATTGATGAAACCTAAAATACTGACCAACTCATATGACAGTGGACCTGGTAAGACCGTGTAGTTGGAAACAGGCTAAGCATTTGATTAGTTCACCCGAGTACTTCGTGTGTCGTTTGTCCACACGGCCGGGATTACAATCAGGGACCTCCAGACAGGTCTTTTAGAGCATTTATCACTCGACCACCACGCCACAATCGGTTGGGATATCTTTCTTTTATTCTTTTGGAAATATTCATACATTATAAGAAGTCAACTGGTCGTGTTATCTCATGATCACAACTGAAGCAACTGCATTTACAATGAACACTTATAACAATATTATAATCGAGTAGAAAAAAATGGAACATTGTGAAGAAAATAAATACATGAATGATTGGAAACAAACCACTGCGACACATTTGGAATTGGTTATACCGTTACTGAACTAGCAACAATAACAGTTTTTATATACCGCTTTTATATATAGTGTTCTGTTTTGAGAATATATTAGAAGCATGCATACCACTGTAGGTAAGAGCGCACACTACTTAGCATAGACACAACTCTAAACTGGCTAGTCTTGCATAATGCTTTTCAGTAATTAAATTAATATATTGCCATTTGTTTTTTGGATGATGTTTATTAATGCCGTCCGATTCAAGTAGACATGTGGTTCGTGTATACTTGAATATACATGTACATGTAATTATAGGTAAGGTACATGTATCACCTACTTCTCAAAGTTACCGAATTAGGCAATGGTTCATGTATTGTTCCCTTTACTGAAGATATGTGTTCCAATAGAAAATGTACTTTCCGAAAGGAGCTTTTAACATAACACGTAGGAAGTACGAAGTCTATTTCTGAACCTCAGACGATATAATTGTTTTATAGCGCATATAATGGTTCTACTTTTGATTACGGATGTTGAACTTGGTATCATATGTACCAAAAGAATAAGTAAGCTGCAAAAAGCTCCGATGTGAATGAATACAATTTGAAGCACTGAACAATTGACGAGAGAAGACTGTAATGGTTACATTTTCAAGAAAAAGATACAGCTCTTTTATGCGTTACATGGTCATGCTCTTACCTACATACATTTACATAACAAAGATATGATGTATACATGTACTTATAGCTACGAAATTGTAAAAAAGTCCCAGGATCACAATGATCTTGCTGTTACAGAAAATAAAGGTACTGATAAGATAATGATAGAACCATGTTCTATTCACTCTAAAACAATGTTGACAAATGTCTTTTTTGTGTAATAAAGTCATTTCATTATGAAAAGGAGTTGCAAGAAAGCCTTTCTTAAATTTATCAGATTGTTTTTAAAAGGGCAATACTTACGGCGAACGTATTTTGTTCCATTTCCGCATTAAGACTATGTTTAAACGGTTAAGACCGCATAACGTTCGTCTCGAGAAGGGGGTAAATTTCAGTTTTAATCTTTTTTTTTCTTACATCAATTCATGCCATGTATTTTTTTTTTCTTAGCTGATGAGAAGTGATTAGATCTGTGTTGTCAGAGATATGTAACAACAAAAATCAATACACGTTTCAATATATTTCTCTGTAAGTAATAGCGTATCTATTTAACAATACTACAATCAAAGAAAGTCACAGAACATCATACAATTCAATAATTCTATATATTCAGGAACTTTACTGCGATTATTAAAGTCCCATTAGCACTTTAAATACTGCGCTACATTTATAGCATGTTCATTTGATTACATAAGGAAACAACGTTAGGATTTTGCACGTAAAGGTCACGGCAAATTTTACCGCTAAACTACCATTTCGTAATGTAAGAGCTAAAAGTTATCTTTTATCCAGCGTGCAAATGGGACGCTTATGTGACAAGTTTTTCAATCTAAGAACTATATTTCTCGATAGACGCATGTTCTACATGTATATCGGAATATGAAATAAAATATCTGAATGAAATTCAAAAGGCATAAAAGAGCAATGATAAAAACTACAAGCATGAAATCAAAACATTGGCACCTACTATATAGCCCTGCCTATATATTTGTACCACAATAACTATCCACATCATAAATGAGCAATATCGAAGGAAGAATAGCATCTACAAGCTAGACAGCTTGTTGTGCAAAACAGTAGGTAGAGTTACAGCCACACAGTTGTGCTCGAAATATTAACTTTATAGCATATTCGGAAAAAAAGAGCTACAGGTATAACTCTGACACTATTTGTAATATTAGCTTTATGTACATTTGCACATCATGTGTAGTTACTGTTTCATGCCAGAAAGCATCTGATGTAAATATGTGGTAGGAGTTACGTCCACAAGGTTGAGACGAAGGGACGGACCGACTGAAAAACTGATTCTAGTATACCCTCCTTCCAACTTCGTTAGGCAGAGAGTATACTGAACGACAAAGAAAAAGGTGAAAAATATTTCAAAATATTTTTGTTTCACATGTGTTATAATTCCAAGACACATCCATCCATATCGCTGTTTTCAGACGTCTCTTTGGTGTCCGTCATTGTTCCTGCCGACGGATTATTTTGTTACACTATTATAACAATAATGTAGAGAGTTCCAATTACTGTGCAAACTATAAGACAATGTTTTGTTTCAGTTATACGATCTTTGTACATTGTAAAATGTTTCTGTACGTACATGTTTATTTACCCGTGAAAGTGGTCATGAATATTTTTATTTATTCAAAAATTAAAATAACCTAGCCAGATTTGTTGTTTTATATCAATAAGTAGGCCTTATATCAAGGTTTAAACATCCTGGCTAAGGGTTGATTATCCACAGACATCTTAAATACAACAGGTGTAAATGTCAACGTGTTTTCGTTCAAGCTTTCTTCATTTCGACTTTTCAAATTTGATTTCAAATATTCAAATGTTTCACTCACTTGAAGTTCTTACCTGAATAAATACACACATCTAATGATATAAATGTTTCAACAACACATAAACTTGAGGCCGGTTTCTCAACATTGCTTTACGGGGTTAGGTATGTGGCTAAAACAACTTTGGATTTCTGTTTCGGGTTTTCACCAAGTTTAATCTGCACAGGGAAAGTGGGACGCGTCTCGGTGTTAGGTTCACTTTTGGATTTCTCATATCAAAACCGATAGAGCGCGATGTTAGATTTCCTTTGTATTCGTTACCCATGCCATTTGGTTGGTTACGGCGAAATAGCGGCGGAATTTTGAAATGAAATCTTATGACAAGGGATGTTACGAAGAGAAAGAGTCGTCAGGAAGAGACAAAATCCATTCTGGATTTATGATGACACATAATTCTTGGCAAGGATTCGTCTCAGATAAGAAAGTGTGACTTATTAGCTGTCATGCGTGCATTTATGGTTTGTTACAAAATACTGAAAAAAATTGGTGCTTTTTCCGTTTACGGCTGATTTTTTATCTTGATTGTGCGACGCACAATCCAAAATTGTAGCGATACTTGTCTGTATTTCAGGTTATTTCTTAATTCTTAAGCATATTACCTCTTACATATTTAAAAAGTAAGAAATGCTCTAGACCGAAGTTTTAATGACGCGGTATCGGTACATGTACTAGTTTTGGTTCAATTATTATCTTTTTGCTTAAATGTTAGTATCAATTATATCAGACTTTTTTACTTTAGAAATAATTATTGCCTCAAGCGAGAAATAAATTTTATTTTGATCTTAACGATAGTGATTTAAGATTTGATTAAAGTATAAAAGTACAGCAGTTATGTCGAGTTTTTTTATATGCAAATGACACCAACTTCTGTTTCTGATTGTTTCTATCAAAATGAAATATATGTTTCATTCCATTGATGATTAAAACTTGCCTCCGAAAATGAGAATACAAATGCTCAATCTAATTACAATATCTAGAATGATAAGCTTGATTTTTTCATGACACGTTTTCTTGTGGGTAGTTTTAAGAATAAGATTTACAATTGATTTAAGAATGTAAATCATAACAGTTTTCACGATTTTATTGGTTAAAAAAAATTCTGACGCAAATCTATTTAAAAGCTCATTATAATTAAAATCACGATATCTACCTAAATACGTGTCAAATTTAACTTTTAGAAAAATATTACATTCGAGTACATAAATTATGTCATCGGCAATCAAAAATATATAAAATATATACTTTCTGAACATTTATAGGGTTGCTGGAAACTTTCATTTGCTGAATTGCTTTTTACCAAGTTGTATATATTTATGTTTTTCAAGTTTGAAACTTGAAAACATAAATAATGGTTTCATAATTTTAAATGGGCACTTAGCATGTTAATAAACTATATTGTTGTCGTTTTTGTTGTTGTATATTGTTGTGTAATTATAAAATGCAGGTGACCAGTGTGCAATATGCAATTATGTGTGACCAGTTAGATTGCTGGCAGGAGGTCGCCAATTAACAACAAATCATATCGCATCCTTTGTTGTGACTTATGCCCTTGGGCTAGATCAACTGTAATTCCCCCAACGGTTAGATCTACGCTAATTATTTACCATGGCAATGTTGTTAAAACAAGATACTGTTTAAGAATTTAAAACTTTTATGGATAACCGGAGTGTTCCGCAACATGTAAGTTAAACGTCTAGTTAGATTCTATATAGGGCCTTTGTTCTACATTATTTATTTAAAATGATTTTGAATATAAATGCCAGCTTTTTTTTAAAGACTAGATCTTAAAAATACGTATGTGTCCTAAATAATATCATAATATTCTGTAATAAAATACATTTTGTAGCAAAAGTTTCAACCTAACATCCTCGTATATGATGTTATTCGGCATGATTTAAGTTATACAAGTAAAGTTGCACTTGGGAAAATCTAGATTGGAAAAGCTTGTAACAAAGTCTTAATCTTGTTATAAGAAACTTATTCCTAAAGAAAATAATTAAATTGAATAGATCGAGATCATTCTACAAAGGCCGAATTAAAAGTACATTTTCTGTCTTTTCCTTTCGTGCATGAGCGACTGAGCGGACTTTCAACGCTTGGACCGTTTCACGTAGTTTCTACACTAGAATTTTGGAAAGTTATTTTTATAAAACATCCCGGGTCGACCATAAAACATATATAATTCGTAATATATATGCTTGATAGTCGGTTCGGCGTGTTTTATAAAAATGACTTTCCAGGGCCCAAACTTCATGCGACTGCGGTTTGTCCCTATTGTCTTAGCCACTGATTTTTTATATCAGAGTCCCAAGGTTACTGGTGTAGGCTTATTCTCTCGCTCCATTTGTTGCTGCATCCACCCAGAACACACCAAGCGCCTCCCATTTACAAAAATAATATAAATAGTATGTTAGTCGAGTTTTTTACACGGAGTTTTGTGTGCTCGTTTACTATAATTCATGTAACCGATCTTTCTCGAATACTGTGAGTGACGTCACACGGGAACTTTTCCAATATGTTACGGAAGTCGTAATATTTGCGTTTCGGTGAAATACCGGCCAATTTATATTGGTGATTTATGTCCAAATAAACACGTTTCTTGTGGAAAATTTCCGCCCAACTGGGTTCAGTGCACATAATTAACAAATGACTTACAAAATATTAACAGGTGAAATTTTCAATCAATGGGACCTTTAAAACGAATAACCTTTTCAAGAATTGTACATTTAGATGTTTTGCTTGCCATGGTCACTGACCCTGTAAATGCACATGCTTGCACGAGAAAATCACAATATATTATGAACTGTTCTGTTATTGGCGAGTTATGTAAACCCGATGCAAAGAAATCCATTGTTATTATAAATCAAACCGTTACAACTGCCGGGTAACTTTGTTGGTTACCTAACTCCGGTGTTAAAAATCCAACTCGCTAAAGTTGAGAAACCGGCCTTTGATCTGACAAATTCAAGAAAGTTAAATAAAGTAATAAAAAACTTTCTACACGAATCACTGCATGTCCACCCTGATTATTATGATCTAAATATAGTAGTTCTGATTACATACATATATCAAATGTTATCGACCCTGTAACATTAAATCAATAACTTCATCTTTTTTACGATTCACAAATCGAACAGTTTTTTAAAAAACCCTTTGTTTTTCTCTTCTCTTAGCTTTTCCTCTAGTCTAGCTCGTTCTGATCTGTGTTGCTCCCTTATCTCATCCATTTCCTCTGAAAAGGAGATATTCATTCAAAATTCAAATGTTGTTTGAATGTTTCTAAAAACGATCTTCCTTTCGTTAAATTTCATGTATATACTATTGAATAAAACATTTACAAAAGAAAAAGTATGTAACTAGAGATTGTGCTGTTTGCACAAACATACTTTCCTCATTTACAATGTCCCATAATATTATCTAGGGTATATGTTGAAATGTTTGCAACATTAAATCTTAATCTCATACCGATCATTCATAGGCAGTTTGATTGAAATCATAAACTTTAAGTCGTTTAATAGCGAGAAATAGCGAGACATACTAACATTTGACAAATCAAAGGCAATAACTTCACAAAATATCAATGCCCGGATCAGACTGATTACTCAGACTCATTATATGCAGAAGTAGCCACATTACTTATCACTCATGTTTAGTTTGACTGAAATGCAGCCGAACGTATAGAGGAAATAGTCGAGACATCATAAATTTTGACAAATCAATGACAATAATTATGCTAAAAGCCATCGAAGCGGGATATGCTGATAATATGCAAATCTAGACAGTGTACTTATCACCCGGTGTGGTGTGGTTGAGATGCAAAGTGTATAAGAGTAAGCACAGACATCGTACAATTAGACAAGGACAATCACTCCGGACTGATCACTCCTACGAAGTGTGGTTGAAATCCGCTATATGGTGTAAGAGGAGTTGTGCAGATACACTTGTAATATGCATCCAGACAGACAGACTGAAATCAAAATGGTCCCCTTACATTGCATGGGGGACATTAATATGTCTGTTTTTTTAAAGATTATCTTTAGTCTTAAGTGTTTGTAAATAGTCTCTAAAATAGAGACTAGGTGAGAGATAAGTACGGTGTCTACTTTTGCATAACATCAGTCTGATCCGGGATTTGTCAATTTTTACTATGTTTCACTATTTCTCATATACATGTACGGTTTTATGTATTCAATTAAACTGCCTATGAGTGGCCTTTAAGAAATTGGTTTTTCGCCTCTCTACCATGTATCAAATAAAATGCAAACAGGATATAACGGTGCACCAGTTACCGTACCATCTAGTGCAGTAGAAGTAGTAACTACGATTCGAGAACTAAGACAATAATGTAAAGTTAAACATAAATAGCGCATTTGCTAAAAGACTGATTCCTATCAATCAAACACAATCTTAAATACTTGTTAATTAATTTGATATTTAGTTCTGTTAAGTGAATACGCTGCCAATATGAGCTTCCATTAGTTGTTTAAACATCAAAATTATTTTCCTACATTTCTGGATTTTGTGTATACTGCAAATATAAGTCAGGTGATCAATTCACTAACTAGACCATTTTTTCAGGGCTGATAAATGTTTAAGTAGTCACCCCGTGCGTTTGGGGCGTTTTAAGAGACAATGCGAAACTTACCGAAAAACAGGAGGCTGTACATAAATCAGCGTATTTTAGAAATATATCAAGACCCTAATCACATGAGGTTTTGAATCGATTTATATAATTACAAGAACGCGGAAAAGGGTGGTTTCACGGAGCAGTACCGTAAATGTCATTGAATTTGTCGCTACCGTGCGCATAAAATGGTCGAGGGCCTAAGGATTGGCATTAATATCAAAGGCGATTTTTATTTTGAGCAGGGGACATCGCATGTTGAACAGTTATGGTAGCCTAATTAATGTGGGACTTGGAGTTAGCAAACAATTAAAATTTGACTGTGATATAATTTAATATAGTCGTCTTTCAAATTCACATAAATTTTCATTAAAATCGGAGAAATGTTTGTATAATTATGAGCTTAATAAAGGTAATATATAACAATGTGCAGTTTGGAATTGGTTGTATGGTTTAGTTTTAAATAGGACAGACGCCGCCAAATATGCAACTCTGTTTCTCGCTTTAATTTACAAAGATTAAAGGTTTCAGCACAAAATGCAGACATTGAGCCCAAAGATACCGAGCTTCAAGACAGGGCTAGACTGCTCAGTAAAAGAGTTATAGTACATTCATAAATGACATTCAACCGCGAGTGTCATAAAAAAATAAGGACAAACTTCAATTTGTCTAAATTCGTTTGCTAAGCAAAAACTCTCATCTAAAGTGCAATCCACACCAATGCAAAGAAAGTTCTTGAATTAAACACCCCTATTTAAACGTCCATGGGGCGTTACATTTTAGCACAGGTGGCGTTTTTGGGACTGAACATGTCGAAAGAAGAAGAAGAAGAAAAAAACAGAAACCACTTTCCGAATAAGCAGCAATCTCAGCAGGTGAATGTGTAGCCAAGCAGTGAAAATATAGACAGGCTGGCATCAAAATTCGACACAGAACCGAAGAACACAGAGACTACACAAACTCATGGGTCTGTTCAGTAACACATAGTGCAGTCAAATTTATATGGCAGAGGCGATTAGACAGTTTTAGTTCAAACCGAAAAAAAAAAAGAAAACTAGACAGGTGTTCAGTAGAACACTTGTGTCGCCCTTTTACACTTTGTCAGAATAACCAAAACGTTTACAAGACAAAAACCTTAACCTTTCAACAAATATATTTCTAAAAGCACTGTTATTATAATAAAAACAATATAAATTTGCTGTTTTACTTTTTTGGGTTAAGCATTTTACAAAAAACCTAACAATTTGTGAACTTTGTTTTGAATTTTTCTACCAATCAAATATGATCGTGACCTGCACAATTTGGCGGCATCCCGATCCTTCATAATCAATATAATTTGAAGGTTTGATAAAGAAATCCTAAAAAATGGCAAAGTTATTGCCAACGTTAAATTTTCATGACGAAAAATCAGTACAAAATGGGACATTACTCTGTCAAATATGACCTTGTTAAAACAGTTGATGGCACCCCGACCATTTTGTCACTAGCAATGCAGTTTGAAAGTTTGATGAAGAATTCTTAACAAAAGGCAACGTTATAGCAGCCACGTAAATTTTCGTGGCAGAAGGACGGACGGACAAAGCGATCCTTATGTATCGCTTTTTCTCCGAAATACATCAATTTATATCAAAATGTTAACTTAAAGATATGTTTCTGATTCGGATGCTACACAGTTATCACATCTGGCCTTTAAGTAGGACATTGACCATGAATCTACGGACCTGAGCACAGCATTGTAATAGTTGACATTTACGTACAACTATTTGGAAATCCACCCAACTCTTTTGTTTATATAACCGATAATTATTTTTTTCTTGTTTTTAACGGTGACGTCAGAATTTAACCTTCACATTGGATATAAAGACTAGATTCATTTGCGAATAACATTATCTACATTATGTGTATATATAATGGCCAGATGGACATAAGTGTAAAAGTGTAAAATTATATCAAAATAAATTGATATGTTACAAAATTATGTGAGTATTCCAGAATTTTATAATGAACGTATCCAACGAAAGAAGAAAATGCCCTCAAAAGCATTTCCCCAACTTAAAATCTTTAAGAAAATATATTGTTTTAAGAAGAAAAAAGATCCACTGTCGAATCGCATGACATGGTCTTCTAGAATGTTGATACAAAAATGTTTCTGTCAGCTTTAAAATTTGTTTTGTATTTAAAGAGGATGACACAATGTCATTTTTTTCAATCGAACACTGTCGAATAATGTAAAAGAATGTCCGAAGGCAACCTGTGTGACGGAATAATTAACATACAATATATTCAGATAGTTTGAACGTTATTTTGTCACCAAAATATGAGAGGGAGCAGCTTTAAGCAACTAATTTCAAGCAAGATGGCAAATAATTATTTCTGTAAAAAACAACCAGGACTATACTGATGCACATTGTCGATTGAAATCAATCGTCTGCTCGATAAACAACATATGATTGAACATATTAACAACATGATCGCGCGTTTTCGCAAGCGTCTGGTTTGATCGGCGCCGGTGTCCAGTAATCTCGAACCAGTTTATTGTTATTATTTTTATATTTACTTTGATTTTAGTTCAATGGTCTACTATTGAACGTACCTGTTATACATGCCACTTAAATTGAAATATCTTTTTTTCTTTCAGTGCTATCTTACGAGAGATCTTTTCATAATAGTGTTAGCACCTTATCATTAAGCCTTGAGTGAAACTGGAGCAGCGCAAGTATGTCGTCTCTGCCAGTAAATAGCCTTTCCATGGGCAAGCCGAATGCAGACCTTTTTCGTGTTCACACACAAAAACTGAGCACGTCGCGGATTCGTGCTGAACTGGAAGGGATTTATAGAAAGTTCTCCCTAAAATTTGTATATGCGGCAGTCATGGTCCACCAACTTTTAATTTCTTAATCACAACTGTTAAACGTAGTGGATCGTTTTTTATGGATTTGACAAAAATTGTATAATTTATTATAATTTTCTGTTATTCAACAGAGAAAATACAAAGACTTCATTGTTATGTGTTTTCGTGATCGAAATTGTTCTCCCTGAGAGCTTTAATCATATTTAGTACTATATTCGCTGTAGAAAAATTCTACACACATATTAAGTATTTTTTATATTTATTTAAGGACGGCATTTCTAAACGTAATATATGAATCAATTAATACAATAAGATAACTTAGAATAAGTATGGTTAATAGATGTATATTGCTTAGTCAATTTATAGTGACCAGACACAATTATGCTAATCGCAAGGTGATCGAGCAAGTCGTTTTCTGTAAAGTAGTCTTGGGAGTATAAATCACTTCTTATCATTTGTTTTTTAATTCCAAATATTAAGTGCCAGTGTTAAGGATACACCAGGGGATCCATATATCATTTGTGGTCATTTTTTTTTGGTTTTAACATAATCTAAATGCCTTTACTATTTTCTATCATCACGATAAAAACTATTTTTTTAAGTAATTTACAAATATGTGTTTTATCTGCATTATTCTGCTCTGTTTGATTTAACATCTGCCTGGGAAGGTCATTAATTTTCCCAAGGGGATACGTTGTAAGGGAAAGTTTCCAATTGAATTGGTTCCAGGTAATAACAATGATTTGACCTGTCTTAGTGAGGTCAGTTGGAAACTTGCAGGACTTATCAACATAATAAATAGTTATTAGTAACTTATACCTGCTATAAAAGATAACTGAATTTATGAAAATGTTATGTGAGTGTTTCCAATTAGAACTTTGAATCTCTCACAAGCATGTTTGTGTAATTTGCTAGGTCAAGCTAATTGATATCCCATTGGTACCTTTCTCTCTGCCCTTTCAAACATGTATAATGTCATATATTGGCCCACACATATGTAGAATCATAGTACATCAATTAAAAATATCTGTCACTCTCTCTACTAATTGATCTGGCACCAGAAGATAACTTTAAATTAGAAACAACTCTAAATGTATTATTATGTGATCACGATAAAAACATCCAAAAACAGCCAGCAAGTATTATTTAAAGGGGGGCATTGATTGAAGCATACACATATGTTGATTTTACATGTCATTGACAAACATTCTGTTCAATCTTTTTATCAGCTATTAATTTATGCCTGCAGAGTGTGCACTTTAGTAGGCAGTACCACCTGGTATCAGATGTACATGTATGTATCTCTGAAGGTGTTTTTTTCAGCAAGTATTGTCATATTGCAGCGATACAAACATTAAATGTTGACAAATTTCAGCATTATTGATTTATTAGTTATATTGCTAGATTTTTTTAATAAAACATAACATTGCTTGCCAATTATTAAGTTCTTATAAAATATTAGATATTTAATGTACTAAGCTTTATATTGTATTATTAAAACGTTTGGTACTTATCCCATTACAGACATTTTCTCTTTTAGCTGTACTTTTAAATCCATGCTGATGTAATTTATTGCCACGATAATGGTAATGCCCCTCACAGAATAACCTCTACAACATAATGGCCATTTTATAGCTTGCCAGGTGATTGACTTTATGGCTACATTTAATGCTTATTAAGCTATTCAAACTGAGATGTCCAGCATTGGTAGATTACCAAGAATTTTGTTAAAATCTCATTAATATTCATAGAAATTAACTCGGTTTTAACAAAATGTAGTACCATTAGCTCTTTAGTTTGATCAGTGTTAAGGAGAGGGCAGTACTTTTATATTTTATGGGTGTAAATGGGAGGTTTCATTCAGATTCCATTTTTCTTCATTTTCCAGAAGTGCAATCACAGATTTGTAGACAATGTTCTAATTGATTCAAATCCATCAATTCTGAATCAAATTGCACGAAACTTGACAGAAGGACTGTTTGATGTATGAACTTAAAAAGGGTATCTCAGAATTTTGATAAAAGATTCCATTCAAACTGTATGACCATTTTGGTATAGGTGTTACATAATATGCCCATACAAAACTTTTTTTTATTTTACTATAACTTTTTCCCTAGGGTAAATAAATAAAATCCAAGATACCCTTTTATAAATCATACCGTGTAGATACCTGGCAGGACAATTTGACCACCAAGGTTGAATAATGGAAGAGTTGAATCACATTTTAGAAAAAACACAAAATCTGCATTTGCGTAAATATACAAAATAATAATAAAAAAGCCGTTACATAGTTGAAAAGGAAATTTCATAAGCTTTAAAATGATATGCATCTTGCCTATACTTCCTTTTATAAGGAAGGCACAATCGGTATAAGTTCAACACCCCCTGGTGTATCCTTAAACAGGTACAGTGCATTGATACAAAGAAGTCTGATATAGTTTGCGTCTGCATCTGCGTCTGCGTCTGCTTTAATTTGCTTGTCACGGTTACCTTCGGTGGTATCTTATTGCTACATATAGCAAGGTTTATACCGTTTCTAAGTGAAACTCGCAAATGTAGCAATGTTTAACGACTATGCATAATGTACTAGTGTTGCGAGATAACATTTTTGCATTCCAACATTAACTAGAGCTATCACTAAATGTGATTAATACCCCCGAAGGACTGCTTTTTAATCTGATGAAGTTCGGAGTTACAGAATATTGTGCAAACAAACTAAAAAGAGATATTGTCCTTTGCAATAACTCTGCAATTTGTCAATATAGAGTTATGGTTCTTGCACACTGCATTTCCTCTCACTGTGCTTCACCATTGTTTGAAGTTGTATTGAATTCCAACCAGTAGTTTTCGAATTATGCTCCGGACAAGTAAAAGTAACAAAGGGCAATAACTCTGAAATGAGTCAGGATGGAGTTATTGTTCCTATGCACTGCACTTTCTCTCAATGTACTTGACCATTGTATGAAGTTGTATTGAGTTCCAACCAGTAGTTTTCAAGTTAAGCTCAGGACAAAGAAAAGTAACAAAGGGCCATAACTCTGTAGTTACTCAAGAAAGAGTTATGGTTCTTGTACACTGCACTTCCTCTGATTGTGCTTGAACATTGTATGAAATTGTATTGAATTCCAACAAGTAGTTTTCAAGTTATGCTCCGGACAAGGAAAAGTAACAAAGGGCAATAACTCAGTAATTAGTCAAGATGGAGTTATAGTTCTTGTGCATTGCACTTCCTCTCAATGTGCTTGACCATTGTAGAAGTTGTATTGAATTCCAAATTGTAGTTTTCAAGTTATGCTCCGGACAAGGAAAATGCAACAGACCGCCCGACCGACCGACCGACCGACCGACCACTGGGTGACTCCTATATACCCCCTAAACTTCGTTTCGGGGGTATAATAAGTGTGTTTTCTATTGTGTGATAAACTTGTGCTTTTAAACTTGCAGGTAGCAATTACAATGGCGGGACATACTTCTAGCAAACACATCATGCATTGTCTTTATTGATTAATTCCCTATTAATCAAGATAAACTAAGTGATGTTTTAATACAATATCAAGGTTTACTGGTAATTAGTGCAGTGGGTATACTCCGTAACCATTAAAAATATGTGCTACCATTAATCAAAGTATTGAAATACTAATTAAAGGTGATTTCGAATATGTAAGCTTGCGAAAACGCGCTATTCAAGGAGTTTAATAACTCACTCTTCTCTGGTAAAAAAATAATTGTAATGCATTAAATATTTAGGTTAAATTATTTTCAAAACTGCTTCGTCATTTTATATATCATTTACCCACTGTCAATTGTATGACATACATCGAGAAAGTTTAAAATTATAGTGTCAAATTAAAGTTTTACATAAAACTGATTGAACATGTTAGGAAGGTTTTACGTTGATATTATCACACTATATTGATTAGCGTAGAAAAATATGTTCCACTGGTTGTTGAACGCACAATCCAATTTTGGTGCAAAGATTATTGAAGGTAATCATCTTCCAAAAACCATGTATACAGATGCAAATGTCAAACTTATAAATTTGACAACCCTATGTTACTTGACTTAACTGTTATTCTGGAGATGAACTTGCAATTGTGTGTGAAATTTATATAACTAGATAGCAGCCTAAACATCATGACAAAAAAGCCTGCCTGTCTGTTACCTTCTTCCGCCTCAATTTCCTGTCTACGTTCTTCTCTTTCTTTCCATATTATTGCCATTAATTCTCGTTGCATCTGAAGTGATTCATCATGCCTGCTTTGTTGTTGTTGCAACATCGTATTCATGCGTTCTTCGTTGCGCCTCTGTTCCTCTGGGGATACAGTGAAAATGGTGAAACAGTTAGAGGCTATTTTTAAAAGTGCGCACATATCAAATAATTATAGTTTTTCATGAAATGATACAATTCATTTCTTCTAGTGACTACGACATCATTTCAGAAATCTAACATTTTCGACAGAAATAAAAAGTTTTACATGTCAAATAATATCCCTTAACGTGTACCGACAACTCAGAGTGTATTTTGTTAAGTTGTTAAGACATAATAGTGAATTTGTATACTAAAATTAGCTGCACCAATGTCAGACATATAGTAACGTTATGACTTCGTAATATTCAATTAAAAAATGAAATTAAAATCATATTCTTATAATCTTTATCGTATTTGTTTCGTAAAAGAGCAGTGTAATAAAAAATAATGGTAGAAGAATATGTATCACTATTTTTGTCCGGTTGTTCAATTTAGTTTTATCAATGTAAATAAACATATAAAATATAATGCACTTATACTATTGTTGTGGTGTAAATGTGCTTCCTTTCGTGTTAAGGGAATTGTAAATTATGCTTGCCTGCATTAAGAATATATCAGTTTTCGTCAATTACAGTCCAGTGTTATCAAACTTTTCTCATAGCATTACATTAACTAGCAATATGCAGTGATATTTGAGCGAGTTTAGCTTTTTTAACAATTGTATTTATAGCGGTTAAGCCTTCAGTGAACTAAATTCATTTCATTTATCAATTAATCTTTTTATAGAATCATTGTCACAGTTTTAAATTTTTTTATACCCTAGCACCAGTACAAACAATGTCACAAGTACATGTAATTTAAGTCTGATTCAGTTGTACATTTGCAATACCTTGCTCACACAAACGTGTAACGTGTGAAAAATGGAATGATAATATTAGAATGTGAAACCTGAATATATAATGTTTACTGTTTCAAGTAACAGTATTGCTTATAGTAAGGATAAGTATCAGATAAGATTTATAATTTTTATAGTATTTAATAGTAAAAAGGAAAGGTCACAACTGCCAACATAATTGATTCTGCAACTTTTCAAAACTATCACTGGTACACCGGAAAACCTGATTTTACTAGCATAGGAGGTAATCAGACAACCCAGTTATTTGCGCCCAGAAGCTGCCTCTTTTGTTAATAATTTACCATGATTCTAAAACAAGTTAAAGTGATAGCAGTTAGATAAAACATGTTTGCTGGAATGTAAATAATTTGATATATTATATATACTATTTAGGATTCGCTTTTACACCGTGATTAGATACTACTGTTTTCTGTACCTATAGCCTTCAAACGTTTAGAATCCTACGTACCAATTGACCGTTAAAATATTTCCGGATACCGTTTACCTAACACGTAAGAATACACGTCGAAAAGCTGCATCCTAAATTGTAGAGGAACTAATTTGAAAAATCATATATGGTCACAAAATGTCCAGATTTGCACCTTAAGAAGTACCACAATAAACGATTTTACATGTGTATCTGTTAATTTGAAGGAGTGGTAATACAAATACGTTAACATGCAACTGCTTTTAAATCTATGAATATCATCAGGCTATTTGGAATATTGATTACTACTAAACAATTGTAAATCCGAAAACTTAATCTCTGAGGAAGTGCTATAAGGCTATAAGCGAATACATTATAATGCTATTCTTTAATTAATGTATTAGTGGTGCTTGAATTCACTCATTACTTTTAAAACTTTGTCAAACATTAAAATTAAATTGAAACTTTTAGGGAGAGAGCCATTCCGGTATTCTGGTTCGACATGTAATATAAATAAAGAATAGTTTTGTGTATAATATCATGTTTATGAAAAGAGAGTATATCCATAGTATGGCAAAACTTGCTTTTGAACACTAAAAGCATATTTCAATAACATTTTGCATATTCATATTTCCTACCTCGCAACAAACAGTCCATCTTTGCCTCATTTGCTTTTTCCATTCTATTCATCAAGTCTCTCCTTTCCTCTTGCTCATGTCTTAATTTTGAATCGAATAGCATATTAAGTTTTTGCATCTCTTGTTCATGCTGTTGTTTTCGTTCCTTAGTAAGGTTTGAGTAATGTATATCCATTGTTTTGCGTTGTTCATCAAGAGCTTGTGTCTGGGATTGTTTGTGTTCTTCAATCATGTTTTTGATTTTCTCTTCGTTTCGTCGTCGCTCGTCTGCAGATAAGGAAAGTGAGCCTGACTAAATTTCGTGTTTTTTACACACAGTCGTTTAAGTTCGTCAATTTAGCTCATCTGTTAACACAATATTAGTTGCCATTAAATGCAGTTTAATCTGACATTATATAACTAGATGACGTCAAGATGCCGCCGAACAAATGTTGCGACGGAGGTCACCTAAAGCTGACGTGAATGTTATGCATCATCCTCGGTAACCCAGGCTATTCATTATGACTGGAGAAAAACGGAAGAAAATTAACCGTGGGTTCCGACGATGGTTTTAGAATGATAAGATCCTTGCATGGTTTTAAAAATACCAGATTGTTGACAAGCTGTATATCAATTTAAAGAATGGAATATAGATTATACAGTGCTTTATACTTCCGAAGAATATAAAAAATGATTATCGCTGTCGTAGAAATACATGGTATTCAGTTAATCATTTTTGACGCAACACGCTCAAGAAGGCACCGACTTTTTTAGGAGATATTTTGAATTCATGTGATCAACATGGCCCCAAATTGATGAATTTCTTTGCTACCTATTTAAAAGAGGTGGGAGGGTTGTCAACACGTATGTTTTATGTGTGTGGTCGAACGAAATCACGACTAAGTATCCTTTATAAAATAATTAAATATAATTATGGTGGCTAAATTATCTGTACATGTATATAAATGCAAAATGAAGAAAACTGTTCCATCTATTCAATCATCTAAATATGATGTTAAAGTTATGTTGAAAACAGATTTGTTCAATGCAAAAAAAAAACAACAACAAATTAGATAAAACTCAGTGACAACTGGAGAGAATCTTTGGCTCTACATGTAAATGATAGTTAATTTTACATATGTATTTTATATACATGGTGTCCGTTGTTTTCAGCACTGCACTGCCTTGCCTTTTTACGCCTTTTATGCACTTTTTGTGAACAAATTTCGAACTACAGTGGTCTCTTACTGACCTTGTTTCTTTTTAATTCCTTTTTTCATTTTTGTTATATCAGTCAAATGATAAAAGCAAAGTCATTCATAATGTGAATATTAATCCAGAAAAAAAAATCTGCGCAAGAGTTGTTTCCTTTATTTTGATAAAAGCTTCAAGCACTATGCTCCCTAACCAAGTCTTGCATTTTGCCTTTTGAATTTTCACACTTCCATCTTGCAACGCTTTATTCAAACAATGAAAATTCTCTTTAGCGTATCTTTTTCATAAAAAATACTTAATGGACATTCATACATTTAGTCTGTTTTGTTTTGTCTTTAAAAAATAAGCAAGTTGAATAGTCAATATTGCCTTCTTTAGATAACTACCTCTAGTATATGTATTTATTCATTATTTTATTAAATCAGCTAAAGTCTAGCGAATAGTAGTGAAAGAAAACATCTGTTAATAAGAAATCCTTTTTTTCAAAATCAACACCAATTTATACTTTAACTTGCTGTAAAACATTGTAATCTTAGTAGTATCAGATAACATTTCTGCTTCTATATGATAAATTTTGTTTAAACCTTATATGCAATAAACGGGGTTACTCATATGGGGCCTCAACAGAGAGAGAAAAAATATCCTTTATAAAATATTTATTAAATTATCGCAAATATCCTTCAATTCATTTACCTTCCTTTTCTTTTGTCGACATACATTCATCAGCTTCAATGATTTGTGTTTCCTTTTCTTTCATCGTGTCCAAAAATCCACACCAAGTCAATAAAATCTACAAATTCGAGTGAAATCTATATAAATCAACCAATGTGAGTAAGTCTGGCCTGAAATGCAACCTGCTTGACCTTAAGTTGTACGTATACTTACGCTAAATGTTTTAAGGTTACATGATATAAATTATTCTGTCATTGCCAATTAGAGGTGCAACGATATACCGGTGTATTTCAAAACAGAGTCGGGCCGATACGTACCGCGTTAAATTAGCTACTCATGTTATACATTGCTATGCACGTAAGTAAATCAGAAATACTAGAAGAAGAAGACGAAGATCACGTTTCACCATCTATATATATAATACAACTTGTCTCTAAGTTTAGATAGCTTTTGTTTGGCAGTTTCTGAGTCGTCTGCGGACAACTTGCGTCACAGTATTTACAAAAATGATTTTGTTTTGTTCTATTTTCTTAGCTTTTCTGTTAAATCAAATATATCGCAATACGCATTTCGATTACGGTTTTGCTATATTATATAGAAACCGTTGCTCCCCTATTGTTAATAAAAGCAGAGAAACTTAATCGTTCTTTAAATAAAAAGATACAGTATGGCAGCAAAACAACAGCAACAATGAAACCCACGATTCCTGGAAAATATGATGTTTCGTTATTCTAACCATTCTTATTTGTGACGTTTTGTAGAGTTACAGACAGAGTAACTGCCGGGAAACAAATGCGTTATATGCAGGATTCCTTATCCTTTAAACTTAAAACGTGACATTGACTATTTTAGTAGGAATGCTGGTCTTGCAGATGTAATCATCTTCTTCGTGTGTTGATTTTCTGTGTCATGTTATTTAAAAGTCCCTTCATGCATGTCAAAATTGTAGTCCGACAGTTAAATATGTAAAATCCTTGACCAATCTTATTTTTCCAGAAGGTAACTAGCACTCTATAAAAACAGAGACGATACAAATTCTGTTATTTTTTATTTTCAGCAGTGGACCTGTTTAAACATTATTATTTAAAATAATACTACTTTTGAAAGTATTTGATATTTGGATTAAAATCATCCATATCTCCTTTAATTATGCCAATTATCAGAAAGAATAGGCTGGTTTGAAAAAAGTCACATGTTTTATATAGGTGTTGATAACGAAAACGTATTCTACTTTCAACGGAAATAAGGAGAAAAACTTTTTCGTTTATAACGAAAGTACTTTCACTGCAGCACTCACCTCATGTTCTTCAAAGTCTTGAAGAGTACTCAGGTAAACGTCTTTCAGTTTGTTGATATCCTGTTGAAACACTTTGTAACCATCAGATACTTCGTAAACCTTCTTTTTTATATTTTCTTCCATTGTTTCCTGATAAATTCGTTCTAACTCAAAGTGACAAAACTCTCCAATCATTTTCGTATTTTCTTCTTTAATTTTATCCATACTGCTATCCATTTTTAACTTTAGAAATGACAAAAAATATAAAGTAAATTTAGCACGTAGTTAAAGTAGTGTTTTACTTGCAATGAGCCTGCTTATTACCAAAAGAGACTTAACAGAAACTTTGTTATGATGTATATGGCTTCTAATTGCAAACTGAAATTATAAAAATCAAAACTGTAAATGAAAACAAAAGTTCAAAATCAATTTCAATTACTGTTGAGAGTAATCTTGCATATACTAGTTCAGCCTTTAGAATTGAGGGGGTAAATAAATTTGGCAGATATTAGATACAGCTTCGTGACTAACATTTCATAATTTTATTTATGCCCCCTTTTGCACCTGTCATTGTGTTGTTGGTGTCGAACGGTCGGTAAATCTTTGGGTTCCGCTCAATACCTTGAGCAGGCTTTGACCCGTAGGTCTCAATCATGGAAGGGACACTGGCCATGCACAGTAATCGTGTTTATTTTGAGGTCACTGAATCAAAGGTTAAGGTTGCCCCTCTCTCTCTTTGGGGTTGCTTTAACCTGGAATAAGTCTCGAGGGCGATCAATATAAGTTGTAAGAACTTGTCTCAAAGTTGATAGGGACACTGGTCATGAACAGTAGATGAGTACTATATATTTAGAAGTCACTGTGTCAAGATCACAGTGACCGCCCATTTCAAGAAAGGGTTTCCGCTCAATAACTTGAGTAGACTTTGACCTAGTGGACTTATACGTGGAACAAACAGTAGTCATGGACAGTAAATGAACTCTATTCACTTCTTGGTCACATGGACAAAGGTCGAAGACACAGCGACCTCGCATTTAAAAACGGTATCCTCTCAGTAACTTGCTAGAGGTCTCACACTTGGTACGCCATTGAGCATGGACAGAAGATGAATCCTTTTTAGTTTGGTGTCAAATGTCACAGTGGCATTTCTAAAACTGCTTCCACACATTAACTGTCATTGTTTTTAACTAAAATCTTCAAACTTTCAAGGGTTATAGGTTACGAAGATGAGATGATCCCCATTGATTTTGAGGTCACTAGGTTCCCCTAAATAACTTAAAAAATGCATTTGAGCTATTTTTTTCGAATAAAACTTATAGAGAGTAGATGCTTTTGGGATCAATATTACAAAGTTCCATGTCACAGTTACATTCCACTTGAAGAACGCTTCTGTTCAACAAATTGACTAAGCTCTCACATACAAATTCTTAAAACTTGCTATGTTTATTGTTTATAAGAATTTATTGGTCCCTTCCAGCGGTTCCATGGTCACTAACGCATTAACAATTGTTCTAGTATTGCAATTACTGGGGGATGGATTGAAAGGGGTATAGGTTTTTGTTACAAACATCTCTTGTTGTCACTTGCAATCTTACTACAGTCCTTTATTTTTGTGCAAATACAATCAAGCCATCCGAAAGTTTCCACTTTTTTAGATTTTTGCCAATAGAATCAAGCCATACGAAAGTTTTCAGATTTTCGGACTCACCTGCGCCTGCTGCTCAAATTGTCCGTCTTTGTCATGTACTACATTCTCACGCAGATAACCCAATGCCTTTTGTTGCGCCTTTGTATAACATTTTTCTAAAGCACGAGAAGCAAGTGGCAATGTTATATCTTCAAATTCCTTGGAATATATTTTTAATGCCTCCTTTTCTACTCGAGCATTTTCAATTTTGGCAACGGCACTGAAAGCGTCGTCGACATCTGGAACTGCACCCTCCCGAATGGCTGCAACATATTGGGTAACCAGGGTTGCAAACACTGTAAATTATACAGACTTAAATGTTTAACTCATTTATTGATTATGAGATACATGTTTTGGTATATTCGCATGAATGTTATACTTTCAAAAACAAAGCCAAAAACATAAGTATAGAAATAAAGTAAAACTTGAGAGAGCATTTAAGCCAATTTAAGGATAATATATCTGTAAGGAATATTAAATTTGGGAAGAAAAGTAAAACGAAATTATGGTATTACTTGAAATAAAGGTGTGTGTCGGTCTTGATAGTATTGATACTTTTATGCAATATTACAATTTCCAATTTAAAAGACACCATCATATTTATGTTGATGTGCTGTTTTGCTGGCGGGTTTATTCATATAATTATCATACATTCAAATATTGCTGATTAATTAATCCATTCCACTATGGCATATTATCATGTTGAAGAATCACATTAAACCCGATTCGTTTATCATGATAGTCTAATAATGATTTACATAAAACTTTGCAACAAGCGTGTTATTATTTATCAAACGGTAGTACGTATGAATTTAGACTTATGAAATGTTTGCAAAACAATCTTAGAGGAACAGGTAGCTTATGACCAATGTAAAAGTGGGCAACGGATAGTTTATTACCTTTGGAATATATACTTCTTATATTTCAGAACTTTGATGCGAAATTGAAAGTCGTCGCTGTGGTTACATAAAACGTAACTAAAGACACTAAGAATATCCTCGGACAACAATTTATTTTCGATAAATAGGAATCTGAAATGTCATCAATAAATCGCTGGATTACGGGCACCTGTCGCATTGTCGAGTACATGCGTAAGTATTAAAGATGATTATTATAACGTACATATGTAATTTTGGTCTACTGGAGGAAATCTATGACCTATAACTTACTTTGACCATTAATTGGTTTGCTGGCAAGTAGTTCTTTTGGCTGACAGCTGTATATATGTGTGATAAATCGGTTTGTAGCTTCTTTGAACTTCTTCGATAGATCATCAAACTGTAATGTGTCAAGACTTTCAAGTACATCACCATCGCCTGGTACCGGAAGCGTGAAACATTTGCGCACTGGAAAGTAATTTCGTATGCATTCCCTTGGCTTATTAAACTTGTCATCTTTGTCTTCTTTGCTTGCCAGACTGTTCTCTAGATACTCATCCTCGGTCATATTTTTTCCTTTCTTGTATAACTTCAGACTGAAGTCTCTGACACAAAGTACAAAATCTGGCAATATCAACTTCAGGCTGCTGTTATCGTCTGAAGAGTTTCCTTGAAAGCGAATATTTTTCGCCATTTCTGTTATAAATCTGAATTTCGTTTGTAAAGAACTTTTATAAAGTAATTCTAGCATAAAATGTGCTGTTATTGCCTATTGTGCCGGTGTTTTAACAGGAATGAAAATGTGTGTTACCGGGAGATTCACGCGCTGTTTAACCCGTTACCATTTATGCGCATTACAGGGCCATTTTCATCAATGGACCTGTTCTCAAGTCTTTCAACAGTGACGGGCTTATAACGCTGGTGATGTTATAAAGATGTCAAAATATCGTTTTTATCTATATGCCCTTTTATGCCAGAATAGCGTTTACGCACGTTAACTCTATAATCTTGTGAGACAAAATCGTCACAACCCAATAGCAATCTAAAATATCACTTGGACCTTTACTTCAAAACATAAAACTTTTCAACGTTTACCATGCAGAAAATATTTATTTCATGCATACATCATAATTATCTCTCATGTTTATATCAAACTGAAATACTTCATTTCATCCCACCTTTGCACTCATTTATTTTATTATGTAAAGATGTTGTAACATTTCAGGACTAAATGCAAAGATACATTTTTTTTTTGTTCAAAGCCGTTTTCAGCTGTTTATGATCGTTTTTTATTCATGGTATAAGTATGTGTGTTTATCCAAGTGACAATGACTGGCAAAATCACTTAGCACTAGAAGGATAATTTACAATTAAAAATTAATTAATTAATTAAATTAACATGTTTTAAAAGGATACGTAAGTTTCCCGATAACATCTTGATCAAAGGCACCCTTTGTGTTGTATACAAGACAGTTACATAACAATGTTGCAAGAGTAAATATTTTGTTGTCATGGCTTAGGTCTCCCTAAAAAGTAAATAATTAATCAAATACAGGTTATTATACGTCCCGAGTGCTTTTGTTACATGAATAATTTTATCTACAATACACCCGACTTAAACGACAGTCATGTTTGTTTATCGAACTGCGTTCATTAATGGTAAAAAGTGCCATTTTGGATGACTTTTGAGTATTATTTATACTTAAATGGTAAAGTGAAAATGAATAAAAACAAAATTTAAATAAGCGAAATTGCTTTACAATTTCCAAACTCTTAGCCTATCACGTTTCTGTAATTAGTCGATATTAAATTTGCTCTTTGTCATAGACATTTTGCTATATTTCATTCAACGCACTCAATTTCCTAAAATTTAATCTAACAGTACCCTTCTGTGGCACAAATGTTGCATCAATTGTGTGCACTGTTAAAAATATATAGCATCATTTTGCATTAAAGTATATAACTTGGTTATTATATCATTTATGAATTACTGTTACCGGTGTTGTACTGGTATATTATATTTTACTACATAATAATAGAGATAGATATTTGAAGAAACAAAAAGATTACCTTGTCAACGTCTCCAAGTCCTTCTGTATCCAGCAACAGCAGTACAGTATTTAATTTATCGGGATGAATTTTACACCAGACCCAAATGCCTTTAGTTTCTGATTCGATTGTATCACCCAATGCAAACCCTTAGAATTAAAGAATCATTATTTACTTCATTAAATGACATGATGCACCTCTACGTAGAAATAACACATGTGTAATTGAATTATAATTTGTTTACTGCAGAATATGCGTGAATATCTAACGATGTTTCTTGACAAAAGATGATAATTTATGTAATTCTATACGTTCTAGCTCTCTTAAGGGTAAGTATAAAATAATTGATACTTAACTTGTTTTAAAATACACGTTACATTTAAGACACTTACTAAACTAAACTTAATGTGCAGTGCAATAAAGGCAAACATAATACAAAAGGTAACATCTAGGCCTAAAAAGTTTTTGCTGCAATGCACCTGTTGTTGATCCCGCCAAACGGTTCATCAAATAGGATTTTCCTGTTCTGTAGAGTCCAACAATAGAAACTACTATAATCGGCCAATCAATCTTTGATATTTGTTCTACCACCTCCGTTTCAAGTTTCAGTTTACTTGTCCCCTCTGTACTGACTAAACATAGAGGTTTCTGGAAAACCTCCATGTCATTTGGCGAAAAACCACTAAAATCACAGATATAGTCATGAAGCAAAATTATTTACATGTATGCCTGTGTTGAAATTAATTACAAGTCTCAATTACATTAGCAGTTTTCATGTAAATTACTTAAAGATCCTCTACTGGCGAAAATGCCCATTAGTTGTTTGAAAAAACTTTCCTAGCATTTTGTTTAAATGCAATGTACATGCTATAGACATACAGTATTATTTCAATGATATTTCAACCAATAAGACACGCTGTTTGACAAATGCAACAATATTGTTTTAGACTAAAATGTAACACGAGTCTATCCATATTCCGTAAATTTAGTTTTAACTGTATGAGTATTTAAAGTGCTAATGCGTGCTGCCCTTAAATAACAAGAACAAGCCACACACAAATCCTATTTAAATCCTCTTGTGCATTTCGTTAAATATTAATCAAGCGAAAACAGTTCCAAATAAAAACTGATAATGGCAGTTGATGCCAATTAAACGTACCTTTTCTTTCTTGTAGATACTTCATCAATCTTAGATCTCAACTGTTCATCAAATTTAAGGCTGAACCTGTACCAAACGTGACGTCACAATAATGAATTCACATAAATATGTAGGCTTAACTACACGCACCAAAATCTATTAGAGTGTTAGTGAGGCCAATGCGTTTTCGATATTTTTGAAACCAAAGAGCAATTGTTATAAATGTTCCGTGGTTTCATAATCATAAATATCCCCCAAAATGCAGTGAAATTTCAGAAGGATGAATTTGAAAAATGAATAATTAAATTGTATATCCAAAATTTTAAAAGTCACAAAATAGCGAGTTATGTGCAGGTGATCACGAATTGCCTGAGTACATGTAGTTTAAACTTTAAAGACCAACTTGTCGAACATTGTCAAATTTTGAACAGCCTCACTTGAATACTTCCGTGCACGTATGGTCGTGTTAAGGCCGATCAAGAACTATTTCAGATATCGTTTTCCTGCATATTGGATCGGCATTTCCAGTGATTTTACTCATACTGGAATAATAGTTTCTCTCATGAGCACGCGGTTCAGATCAAAATATCCGTCACCGAGGGTACCAGTCACCCGACGTGACGGATATATCCATCTAAACCAAATATCTCGTAATAGAAATTATTTATTGCATGCCGTCGTGCTTTTTGAAGAAGATTCCTATATGCAAACCTGTCGAAGTTATGCATTATCATATAATAATAAACGATGTGTTCATAACGCCACAATGTTTATAACGTTACCGAATTGCCGATCCGATATGCAAGAAAAATCATTCTAGCATATAAGATCGGCATTTACGGTGATATTACCCATGCAGGAAAATCGGTCTTGCATCCCGCTATTCAAGACGAATCTCGTGAATAACTTGTGACGTAGAGTTATAAATATTGTGACGTCACTTTCCCGAACACGACATCTTAGTATGGTTTGTTTTATAATAATACATGTATATACTTTCGATAAGTCACCATTAAGACATCTAGTTTAAAGTGCAGGGCGGTATGCAAGAAAAAGTTTCTATCACGAAACATTTAGTTCAGATGGTAATATCCGTCACCTTGGGTAACTGCTTTGCGTGAACTCAGCAGATTCGGTGACGGATATTTCTATCTGAACGGCGTGCCTATAACATTGTAATATAAATTCATGTGCCTACCATCAAGAGTCAAAATATGTATGGTTTATATGCAGCTAACGGATAAAAAGTTTTATGCTAAAAATGCAGATATCTTAAGAAATATGATTGGCTTTTCAATCCGCATTCAAGGTTTTAATCTTTTTTCTTTAAATTTCACAAGATGTTTGGAGGCTTGAAAGTGAAACGATGCAGACTTTGATTAAAATCAGATCACTAGCTTTGAAAATATGCCAAAAGTAATTAACTACCCATTTATAAGTTTCGCCAAATGCATTTATTCATATTATACTAGATACATATTTAACATATGCTTTGGTTGTTGATAACACAATATCTACAATAGCAAACAGAAAAAGGCATTTTCCGTACACATGTTCATATCTTAATAGTTTAAAGAAACAAGACTAACTAATTTCGCAAATGCCTTTCTTTACGTCAATACTATAGTTCAGTGTATTGAATTTCAAAATATATAGTACCAAAACGGTTTTCTTTGTAGCGAGTGTTATGCAGCACATGGTAGCTATACGTTTTCAACGTAGCTAAGTGAAGTTGATAAAACACAGTTAAACTTTATTGTTTGTGCAAAAGAGTAAATTTTTCAACAAAAACTATTTTTAATCTACAGTTTGTAGCTGAAATAATACTTAAGTACACATGGTTACCATACTGGTACCTTAGCACTATGAAAAGTTACGTTTTATCTTCTCTTAGTTTCCGACGACGTGTTCTTGGAACACAAAGAGCTATCCCCTTATAGTAATGGTGACCTAAGTTTGAAACCATATATTATATTCCTCGTTTATAACTGCCGACATGTCACATTAACTTATCAAATTAAAGATATTATACAATGCATCAAACACGTAAGTTATATGATGGGGGTTTGAATGTAATTTCTATTCAATCTGGCACATTTTACTCTATTCACTACCAATATTAATAGATATGTATACGAATTAATAGCTTTACTGTAATTTATACATTACCGAAACATGCTGAATATAATGTGACTTTCATCTTGCAACCAAAATTTCGCTGAATTCAAACCGGTAGTAGGTGAGAATTAGCCATGATATAAAGGTGTTAAATATGCTATATATACCATATATAGCAATAATCAAAGGGCAATAAGTCACAGAAAACCGAACCTGCTAATAGTATGTGAATATCTCTTTAATCAAAAAAACAAAAATAATATCAAACAGGGAATGCCACGTATCAAGTCTGGTTTAAACTAAAAACCGTACTTAAAAGTGCTTAATATGCGATCAGTAATTACAGTCAAAGGGCTACAACATTACGAACACATAATTCATTAAATTCCAATCAGAAGTTGCAGCGATATAAAGCCAGACGGATTGACGAACGGACGTGCGCAAAGACAAACCAGCGACAATTGACGCTTGGTATTGTAAAATGAACAAACTTACTTTTTTTGTAAATAAATGTAAAAATGTGACAGTTTTCCAGCTACATTTTGAAACTCTTCAACATACTATCCCCTGCACATAATCAAGAGCCACTTTTAACATAGTAAGAAGAATTTCGAATTAATTTTATCCTTGTTAAAATCAGAATGTAATAAAATCCTTACCTCTCCGCTTCTGATATACGTGTCGGATTTGCTGAAAATATGAATGCAATCAAATGTATAATTTTAAGTAAGGTAGTGTGACAATATGGATACTACCTTTCTATGTGTTGAGATGCGACTATTATTTTGTTTGACAGTTCTAATAGCTTATTAATATAGAATTGTAACTGAAAACAACAAGAATTATCTCATAATATGTCAGAGTAACCTTACAATTTGAAGGAAACGAGAAGTTCCTTATGAAGCGAGTATTATGACAATAATTGGAACCAGACAACTGATCGAATTGCTACAACAATCGTTTGGGTCAAGGTACTCAGATGTTCGATTTAGGACCATCATAAACCTCTTGTTTCACATACAATATTAAATTTAGATCACGAGTTTTGTCACATGCAACGTATTACGACGTGGCTTTGCTACATGTATTATCTTAACCGACCTATTGATTAGAATATGATGCACTTTGATAATTAATTAATTAAATAATTGTCATAATTTCTTAGGTGTTATAAATATTGTTCATGCACATCCCGTTAACTATTTACGGGAAACAACCGGAAAGTCCACAGAATGTCAAACAGAGTCGTCAGCAAGTCCATACATTTTTGAAGACCTTGTTTTATACACACTTTAAAAGTAGCTCACCTTTACCTGGCTTAGCTGATATAGGTGGCGGGGGTCCTTTCCTTAGTGGTAGTTTTTTATCCTGTAAAAGAAAACAGGTTATGTGAAATAGTTAATACTATCAGAGCAATTATGTGTTCTGATTAATACGAATACATTGCTAACAGCAGGATCATCAAGGAAATATGTTATTGCACTACATTTTCAATTCCTCCGTAAAACACATTATTTGATTGAAAGGACAACGTCAATTAATCCGCCATTAACATAAATTACGTTATATGTCTTAATCAATAGATACGCTCTTCATTAAACAATGTAATCGTCCTAGCCTAGTTTCTGTAGTTTGTAAGGAAATCATTACAGAGTGGCAATATATGTAGTCAAATTTAATGAACATAGACGTACGACTCATCGACATCAGTCAGTGTTGCATCCAACAACCACAACGTTAGGATGGTCGGATACAAGCTGAACAGGCATTCTAGTTTTAAACAGCATGAATAGTTCTTTTTGCTAACAAAGATTATCGATAAACTGATAATATATAAAGGATTTATCAAGAACAGAAATTGTGGATAAATATACGTTGTGAATAAGATACGTTTGTTTGCAAGCGCTTTCTTCTTTGACACTTATAAATAAAGTTTATTTAGCAACAACTGATAATACGGAAAACATGATACGGTATTAAAACAAACTGTGCTCTATCTTCTCAAATTAAGTATACCTGCATAGCTGTGGCAGCACTTTTGAAAAAAGCAATTTTTGTTCGGATGTCCCGAGTTGCTGCTTTGTCTTCCATTTGATCAGGTTCCATCATTTATCTACAAACAAATTATAGTATTTAACCAACATGCAACTATCCTGCGAAAGAATACAATTTCTTCTTTTGCTTTCTGAAAAGCAATATTGTTTGAAAAGAAGATCGAATATGTAAAGTTTCAATATAAGTACCAACCATACATATGGTATTATACATCTGAGCAGTTTGTATCTTATATAATGAACAGTTTTGACATGTTCTTATCTTTTTACTGAAACTTCTTTCATCTGTTTATATAGAAATAGTTTAAAATATATTGCAATGGAGGTTATGCCACCTTATGTACTTTGAAGCAAACTTGCATGTGTCGCTTTCAAAATTTTTAATGGTTCCGATACACTGCAAACAGGAACGTATTCACATTTTCTCTGAAACATCTTTGCTTTCACCTCTTTCAAATTATAAGAAGTGTAACTATTCATTAGACCACAGGGAAAAATACAAACGATTAGAAATGATTTTAGTAATGCAAATACATAAAGAAAATATTATTATTATACAGCGGTAATATTTGAGTAAATTCCTGAATATTTCAGAGATGAATCAGACAAGAAGTATTACACAATAGAACGTCGAAATTCCGCGGTGGAAAATCGACCGTATATTTGAGGCGACTGAATCTTACGTCGTGTAGAAGAAATAAGATATTGTTAGTTTTGACACCTCTGGCCGCTTTGCTATAAAGGATATACATTTATACGATTTGCAAACATGAATAACGTCCGTTTCCTCTTAATCAAAAGATATATTAAACATTAAAATAGTCCGTAAAATATAAAAATAACATTCATAGCACAACGAATATCTGGTAAAGTAAAGTTTATGGTTTCTCTGATTAGAACCCTAAACAATATTGAAAAAACAATTCACTTAAAATGTCAGTACCATTTGTTTGATCTTATTGAGTGGAACGTGAACTGGTCAATTTTAAAAATAAAAAAAATCATGAGGTGTAAATAAAATGATCAACACGTTTGATAAACAGTGCATAGTTAGATATCAGGGTCTGACAACGTGTCTACTTTGTGTCAAACCGTAAATATTAGATAAACGCTAACAAATATGTTCACATCTTCAGCGGCCACATCAATGAGTATAAATTTATAAACATAGCATCTCATATTTAGACCGAAAATATCGGCCAGATATTGGGAGCAGAGCTCACCCAATCAAATCGCTGTGAAGTGTTTGCAATTCCACAATGATGTAAACACATTCTATTATTAACTTTTCAATTATAATTAAGAAGCGCCTGCAAATTGAAGGATAAAAAGATTGACGTAAAAAGAAGAAATGAAAAATAATAAAACATGCACCCCACCCACTAAAATAAATTGTGCGCTACCTTAAAAAAGTGATCGATACAGAGCCTTTTTTTCGGATATCGTCGGCATGATGCGCTCAGGCTTTTATTCAGTAATGATTTTTAGTTTTGTAGCAAATTTTGATCAGCAACCACCTGCCGGAAATCTATAAAACTTTACTACGTCTAGCAGTCTAGTGTACATCAAGAGTTGTGTTGGCTTTTACTCAAATATGCAATTGGGTGTTACGTTAAAGGACTTAATCGTGTGAAGGGGAGAAAATATATAAACGACCGACCGGATAGTTCAGTCGGAAGAGCTTTTGTCATATTAGCGATAGGGGCCGGTTCGAGTCCCAGTCATGACAGGCTGCACATTTTTCTCAGACTGTGACATTTGCCGCCGAATATATAACCATGGCGGAGGATACTCATTTACGACATGTGCTTGCTCAATTTAGGGAAGGGATATTCGTCAGTGTGTCCGCCGAAATGTTATGGTGTATAAAATTTAAGATAACAAATTTAACCTTTACACGGTAAATATATGAAATGGACTTGATCGTTTTTTACTATGGTCAGTACTATTAAAGAATGCTTTGTGAAAATGTATTGACTAAATAACGAGCAGTGCAGATCATAATCAAACTTCACAGATGTGCAATCTGATCATGATCAGTACTTGTCGCAAGCAGAGTAAAGGTAAAGCTAAGGTATAGCTCTGAAACATTTGGTATATGGAGCTGTGCTTCTGTAATACAATTGACCGCCGACGCGCAAAAATGTACCTTCGGACATTTGTTACCTTATTCGACAATAATTGATAAAAAAAAACATAAAATGTACATTTTTGTCACCCTTTTTAAATGCAACACCAATTTTAAAAACTGAAAGCCACTATATTTTCCTCAACAGAAACATACTTTTGCTTCAAAATCCTCCAAGATCATTACTATGGCAACAGCGATTTGAAATGATTCTTTTTTTATTTTGGCTATACCCTATGAAAAAAGGCATATCGTGGAAAGAAGACATGAAATAAGTCACCAGATATGATATATATTGAAAGAGTATGTAATGTTGCAACAAAAAATAGATGATGCTGTTAGGAAATGATTACCGGAATAGTTAACTGCCCGTGTAAATTGAAGTGAGTTTCGACGTCAAATTGTGGTATGTGACGTCATTTTTAGAGTGAACAATGACGCCTTAGGTATACTTTTTAAAAAAAGGTTGTAGTTTTGTATGTACTTGGCGTAGGTACATGTAACTGAAATTTTCCAATATTGATATTGAAATATTGTTTGTTCAAAATATGCAAGAAAGCTAGTTTCCAAGTATTTTGTCCGAAGGCCCATTTTCCCGTGTTGCTGGTCAATTATTGCACTATTCTTTGGAGAAAGGGGCATATTTAGCATGTGCCACAACAGTTTGCTCGAGCGTAAATGACCTGAAGTCAGTAAATACATGTATCATAGAAGTGCTAATCGGCATCTGAAGTTTACTTCTTATTCTTCCATGTTTCAACATGTATGTAGATATGACCATTGAAAAGCAAAAACAGGTGAAATGTTAGCCTTTTTATATAAGTATCACCTAATAGTCAATAGACATACATCTAAAATAAAAGTACGTTTTGTTTGCTAACGGTACTGAACAAGGCGTAGAAAAACAGGAACACGGTGTTATTCTTTTTCTCAGAAAAAAGTGTCGGAAATTACTATTTATTCACAACTACAACTTTTAAATATAATTTAGAAGCAAAATTACAAGTTCAATGACATAATATGTTTGAATTATAAAATTTAACTGCTGTCTCTATTAAAATGGTTTTGACATGCCGGTAACAAACAGTTTCTACATGATCTTTTCATTTTATATACTTGAAATGATATATATATATCACATAATTCTAATAGAATACTAGAAACAGTGGCATAAAAATATGAAAAAAACGTACTGGACCGATTGTGTTTAGTTTCTGTTTTCTGCTTTTTTCGAGACCTACGATTTTGTTGTACAATGACCCATTTCTTTCAGAAACATTTATTTATGCACGTGCGCAGGTCTATATGTTCATATAGTCGAACATGGCATCTCAAATATATCTGGAAAACCGGATTAGTGGACCCAAAAAAAGGATAGTTCAACTTCGGTAATAGAGAATCGAGCGTGTCGCAAAATTTGGACGTTATAGGGACTACAACTTTGAATATAGTGTTTCGAAATTTCATGCAAAATGTAGTCTCAACAACTACATTCCCCGATTTTTGAAAGTTCTTCATTAAAATGATTTAAAAGAAAAATTACAAAACTCGTACTCAAAGTTGTTGTTTATTTTTGACCCGTAGAAATATTCCAAGTCATGCAAAAGTAAAAATCAAAGCGCTGTTAGCGCTGGAGGCCTGGGGTTGTTACAGATTGCTTGGTGGAAATAAGGTTCGCATCATCTTTTGTCGGTTTGCTGGTACTGCGGTAGACTTTGACTTAAAGTCGAACAACAAAGATGAACGCCGAATGACCAATAGAAACAAGTCTCACAAATCAGATATTTTGTCCTTATTCAACAATATTATGAATTAACACAAAGTACCCAATGCCATGGAATGGTACATAATGAATTAATCGGCCTTGCTTCATCGATATAAGAGTATACGTTGCTACATTTTCTTGTTTGAATTTCAGTTATAACCAATGACTAGATTTTGTAAAATACAAATAGGGAAGATATTGGGAGGAAATTGCAGTGTTATTTACCCTTCTTCAAAGCACAATAATTACTTCTACACAAGTTCACATCTGTATTTACATAATTATTCTGATGTAATCATTTATCTAGCATTCCTTTCTTAATAGAGTCCTTTCTTCCATTTCCACATCCTTACCCGCTTTCTAGCTGTTTTAAAAGCTAGCCATTCCGATGTATTTATGGACAACTGCATGCAAATAATCCAAGTTTTACGGGCTAGCAATGGCAGTATCAAAGCGGGCTTCAAAAACAGATGCGCAGATACAATTAAAGTTTATGTCTGTAGATGATTAATGGCAGCACTATTAACCAATTGTTAACAGTGCTCAGCAGCGGCATGTAAATAAACCTTCACCTGTTTATAACGATTACGCGGCCTGTGCATCAAAATAATGTAAAGAATGTTACTAATTTGATGTGGGCAGTGCATTTTAGTATTTACCAACTTGTTGCAATGCTCAACAACGGCATAACGAGAGTCTTTTAAAAACTATGTCACATGACATCTCTGCCGGGAATGTACATAAATTCTATCTTTTTAAAAAAGATATTTAGTTATAGGTGAATATAGGTGTAATCGTTCAGGAACGAGAAGGTTTGCAATGAAAAAACATGAATTTGAAAATGAAACTACAAGTTCTTAAGTTCCTTAATTACGTATCGTAAATATCGTACTTTTCCGTGATCTGCATATGATTATCTTCCGTAATCAGCGCATGTTGTCAGATATTAAGAGAGCATTAATTTTTAAAATAAAAGTCCTTGAAAAAAACTGTGTAATCGAGCCCGTAAGCTATGTACTTTTCTGCAATCGTTTGAAGATGTCTATACTGTTTCATTTGTAACATGATCTTGTCGTATGCTACATTCAAACAACAGCTTGATATGGTCTATCCTGCACTTCTTTCTCGTAGCGCATTTTTTCAGTTGTTATTCGCACATTTCACAGTTAAATTGTCGACGGTTTTTGAAATGTGGTATGGTAACTTAGTATGGTCTTAGAGCTTACAGCCCCAGGCCAAAAAAAACTACAAAATTAAAAAGAGTTCTTTCTAGAAACACAATATTGTGCATATTTCATAAATTGTGTGGGATGTCGTATGATTTGACTTCATCACTAAAATCGCAAAAATACTGCTTTTTTGTCAGCATTTATACCGTCGTTTCAGTGCATTGATTTTAACCCTGTCACGAAATGTGAACTGAACAATTTCATACAAATATTTACACGGGTCGAGGGGACAGGTAGCGACATAAACCTGCCAAAATACAAGTACTTGTTTCCTACAATTTAACAAAACCTTTATCATACAACAATTTGGCGCCATACTTCTTTGATAAGAAAATAAGATATAATCAAATGATTCAAGT
>JAFMSR010000007.1:49975296-50032796 GCA_022818135.1 Saxidomus purpurata
AGCGATATCAGGATGCAGGTTTCACATTATTCCTTCAGTTGATATATAAAATACATACAGCCGTTATAGATACGCATTGCCGCGAGTCTTTTTTTTTACTGAGTATAGTTGAAATGTAATCATATTCGGTCAAATTATCTCAAATACCTGCACAGCTGATAAAATCACATCGCTTTGCATTTTCCTTATCAAATGATGTAAACACTATTCAAAATCATTAAAACGTTAAAAGTAAATCTATCAATCATTCATTATTTGATATTCAAGTACGTAATGCAATACAAGCGCATGCAAAAATTACATCATATTAGCACAAAAGACGTATCTGTTTGACATATAAACAAGAGCTGTCCCTCACAAGTGACGAATGCCCCCGAAAGAGGTGCCTCACAGTCTGTGTCCTCTCCATGTGCTCAATAAATGTGCTATGTAATTTTAAAATCCTTCCATGCATGACAGAGTAATCATGCATACAGTATTCCATTACTTTAAACACTAAGTGTGACCTTGACCTTTGAGGTAGGGACTTGGGTCTTGCACACGACACATCCGCTTGATGTGCTAGACATTTGTGCCAAGTTATTTTAAAATCCTTCAAAGCATAATAAAGTTATAGTCCGGACACAAATGTATGCATATATACAGGATTCCATTACCTATAAACTCTAAGTGTGACCTTGACCTTTGTGGTAGGGATGTGGGTCTTGCACGCGACACGTCGTCTTGATGTGCTAGACATGTGTGCCATATTATTTTAAAATCCTTCAAGGCATGACAAAGTTACAGTCCGGACACGAATGTGTGCATATATGCATATATAGAGGAATTCATTACCTTCAAACTCTAAGTGTGACCTTGACCTTTGAGCTAGGGACCTGGGTCTTGCACGCGACACGTCGTCTTGATGTGCTAGACATTTGTGCCAAGTTATTTTAAAATCCTTTAATGCAGACAAAGTTACAGTCCGGACCGAATGGCAGCATGGGAACTTCTTCAACTCTAGTATGCTTGACTTTGAGCTAGGGATGTGGGTCTTGCCGCGCACGCGTCTTGTTGTGCAGACGTGTGCCTAGTTATTTTAAAATCCTTCAATGCATGACAAAGTTACAGTCCGGACACGAATGTGTGCATATATAGAGGATTCCATAACCTTCATACTCCAAGTGTGACCTTCACCTTTGAGGTAGGGATGTGGGTCTTGCACGCGACACATCGTCTTGATGTGCTAGACATGTGTGCCAAGTTATTTTAAAATCCTTTAATGCATGACAAAGTTACAGTCCGGACACGAATTTGTAAGTGGGGACGCACGGATGGACGGACAGACGGACAGACGGTCAGACGGACAGACGGACAGACGGTGCGATTTTAATATGCCACCCTTCGGGGGCATAAAAAGCATATATATATAAAATATATCTAAAACAAAACGCCTACGAAACGCACTATTTAAAGTCCTTGGAGCACTTTAGGTGTATAATTACCTGTAGCTCATATATTACCAGTAAAGATATCTTATCTGAGAAACTGACCATTGTTAGTACGCAAAACACTCAATATGTTGCTTTTTTGCAAGCTATGAATTTAGAGCTAAATATTTTAATGATATTGCAAAAAATAAGAAACGCTTTCAAAGCTTTTCAATGAAGAAAAGACAAAAACATGAAAGGCAAAATTTACTGTTTTTGATTTAAAATAACACAGTTATGTCATTACTTTATTCGTAACTTGAATTTTGTAAACATTTGATGAGTATTCAAAATGCTTCTGGGACTTCAAGTAGAGTCTGAAAAGCTAATTCACTAAATTTCTTAATATATTTATGTCTTTCTTATCGTGTTTAGAAAGCATGTAAAGCTATGCACATTTGGAAAAACCTTTTCAATGTCTAACCAAGCAAAAAGAACTGATATTGAATTACAGAGATTACGAAATAGGTTACTTTGCCTAAATGTATTAAAGGCTTTTAAATTAATTGTTTGCATTTAATAAATTGTTCGTTGCTTATGGTTCTAGTAACCATTCGATAGCTTTTTTAAAAATTGTATTTATTTCAATCTTATGACAGTTGTTTCAAGGTTTTGGGGTATAATTTCCTGTCACAACACATAAAAGAGTGTAAAATTTATTTGAAGACAGATATGAAATATCTTTGAAAAATTTCCAAATAAGTCTGGAACAATGTGTACAATGCAACAGTACTTTTCAGTATCAGGGTTTATTTACTACTGTTATTTACTACGGCCTTTGGGAAAAACTAATAATGGGTAAGATATCTATTACATTAAGTTTCATAGGCGTTTAAATATTGAAATGCTTTATTTGTATGCTTAGGATTTTAAAGTTGCTAAACATAATAAAAGAGATAAAAGCTTGAAATGTTTTACAAAAAAGAAAATGAATGTAAGCGTCGGTCAGGCGCAGCCTTAACCATTAAATTTGACATATTTTTGATCACATGATTATACATGTGTAGTAAAGTGCTTGTATTTACATTAAAGTGCGTAACACATTTGTTCTGTAAAATGTTGCATTTTAGTTAAGTTAGCAAAGAGGTAGTGAGTGAGGACTACAGATTCATTAAAAGTTTAAGATAATGCCTTCATATATTGTGCTTATGATTTCAGTTGCTTCCGACACTGCTGCAAACGATATATGACTATTACAATTGCAATTTCAAATTACATTTACAACCTTCAAAGTTGGCTTTATAGTTTGTACCGTTTTTTATCTAAATAAATTAGAGAAGTAAACTGCAAAACGAAATTTTAAGCAGTCAACTGATATATTATTGCGGGTTTTATTTGCATAACTCGAAACGGTTTATAAAGATATTTGTATGACCTTTCGTTTTGGAACATATTAAATTTTGTTTAAGTTATCGACAGTTATTGTCGTTTTGCACGAAACAACTTGAATTTATAATCAAAACATTGAAAACCTTTTGTAATAATTGAAGTTACAAGTCCTTTAAATATAGTTAAACTACGCCAAGTTAACATTAAATGCAATAGAGATTCAATGCTTGTTTAGTAACTACATGTATACATGATATAAATAGAGTTCATACAATGGAGAAGGTCTGTGCAAGGTCAATTACTGATATATATATCATTATGTCACGCTATAATAACACGAAAAGCTTTTCATAGAACTTAAGTCGAACATACCCATTACAATTGTTTCAAGTATTGGTTTAACTATCATAATATAATCATTCCATTGTTATACTTGTCATACCCACGGTCATGCATTATATGTTAAAGAGGATCTTTGCTGAGAGTAATGCATTGAAAAGCACGGGGACACTATAAATATATAATTCAGCATTTTTCTTTCAGGTTAGACTGGTGAAATAAACTGTATCTTGAAAAGATATTTAACACAAGCAAGGTAAGAATAATAATTATTATTGATATAATCAATTACTTATAGTTTTATTAATCTTATTTATTTGTATATGCCTTTCATTAAACGTGCTAATGATAATTTTGACTTTAATTATATTCTATTCGCAACGTTCATTATTTGTTACGCTGTTACTGCAAAACATAGTGAGGGGGTCATTTATTTTCATGTATTTGCAACAGCCAATTACAAAGAGACTTGGAGACGACAAGGACAACAAGCTGCATTCATAAGACATTAGAATGTGTACTTATTTAATCAAGGTGCCTTTGTTATGCAAATATAAATTTAGTTTAAGAAATAATTTTGTAATATTCAAATACACTGTAGTTCCGAAACATTAATAAAGTGAAGCCACGTACTACCTTGCATATAAAATTCTAACATCTCTCAGTTTTTGTGCGTAAGGTTAATTTCTTTTACTCGCTTTATATTAATAATTTCTATCTAAGTTATTGTATCGTTCGTCCTGAAAATCCATTTTATACGAAGGTCCTGCACAAATCTTTTTATTGCAAACCTTTAGAGCATTCTCCCTTTACCGAAACACATGTGTGTAACCTTTTTACCCAGTCGGGAAATGTGGCTAGAATAATAGTTTATGTCATGAGCACGAGGTTCAGATCGAAATATCCGTCGGTAACTACTTTGGCGTCCCCTCCGTTAAGAAGATTTCTAAAATCAAACTTATCGAAATGATGCATTTTCATATAAAACAAACGAAATTCAGACGTTGTGTTTGGGAAAGTTACGTCATAGTGTTTATAACGTTACGTCACAAGCGATTCACAAGAGTCATCTTGCATAGGAGGGGTGCCATACCGACTTTTCCGGCATATGTAAAATCACCGGAAATGCCGATCCGATATGCAAGAAAGTCTCTTTTGGTATCTGTTGGAGACAACGGTATATAGCGATGCCAAGAGAATTTCTGGACTTTTTTTTCTTCCCAGAAAGCAATTTCACAATCCTTGGAAATTAAAAGAAGTCGCATGGACTCAGGTCCGGTGTGTAAGGCGGACGGTTTACAACATGCACGTTTTTACACGAAAGAAAACCTTAAAAGTCTCGCACCTGTGAGAGGAGGGGTTATCATGAATCAGATGGGTGCCTAACCATCCTTTATTTGGATGCTTCTGATTGTTAAATGTTTCGACTTTCTTTCTTCAGTACATTTCTTATAGAAACGTTCAGAGACAGTATGACCAGTCAAGGCACTTGAACAACTGGCCCGCTAAATAAAAAAAGAAATAAAGCACAACATTGCATTCGTACTGATGGTTCTCTTGGTAATACGTGGGCGTGTTTGTTCTTTTCGTTTCCATTGCTTGTAATCCGTTCTTCTCGGAGGCTCAAACATGTGCACCAAGGTGTCGCCACCTGTTACCAAGTAAGAAATAACCCGACTATTTCGGTTTCTGCATTTTTTCAAAACTTACCTGGCACCTTCTAGACGTTTTTCATTTTGCTCCTCGGTGAGCAAATGAGGTACTCACCTAGCACAAATCTTTATCAGGTGCAAATGTTTCTTCAGAATCGTTTGCACGCTGACTTCTGATATGCCAGTCTTACTGTCTAAATTTGTCACCGACAAGCGGGCGTCCTGTTCCACCATATCCTTCACAGCAGCGATGTTTGCCGTAGTAATAGAGGTTTTAGGTCTACCAAGGCGGGCGGCAACTTTGACAGATAATTTCCCAGCTTTAAAAGCTTTATTCCACCTAAAAAGTGTACCCATAGAATTGGACTAAGGTCCATACATATCACACAGCTCATCAAATATCTGTTTTGCATTTATATCAAGCCTGGTGCAGCACATTATATGGCTATCAATTGCAGCCTTTTTGTTCATGTTTCAAGGTGAATTGTAAAACGGTCAGTGTATGGGACAATATATACAGTTCTGACATAAATAGCTCGGTCATACGAAACGTAATTTGCACGCAATAAACTAGTATCGGTAGCTATTGCAAACAAATCATTGAGATCTTAAAATATACCTTTACAAAATCCCATTAGTGACAAACTTTTTTGCAGGATCCTTGTATGAATGATTAGAGAAAACATAATTAGCTAAAATATCACTGAGATTTAAGTAGCATTATAAAAGTCGCGATATGCTCGACTCTTGAATACAATGCAATAGGTAAATACTTCAATGTTAAATAATTCGATGATTGTTACAACTATCTTTTCTGGCATACTTGCGATCAGTAAATATTTTAAATTGGTTTCAGATAGCCCACAATTACCGAAAATTGAAAAGACTAATAGACGTGGCTACATGTTTGCCATTGAATAGCACGATTTTTCTTGTGTCTCACGTCATCAGATAGTGAACATTTCGGCATTAACATAATTTTGTAATTAAACATATAATGCGTAATTGTTTGTCGAAGTGCATTACAAAAAGATATTGCATGGCTTTTAAATAAAACCGTATGCAATTTATTACATTAAAATACATTTAACACTCGCTTTGTCTTTCTTAGACATGCTAATATGCAATTTAAAACGCTGTGATTTATTTAAACTGAAGCAAATACGTGCTGACATATAATTTTTCTTACTTATAGAAATGCAATACATGTATCTTTAAACGTATATTCAAACACTGTGAACGCCAGACTTGGCCTTTTAAATATCAAAATATATTTGTTATACACGTATGAAATAAGACTATGAAATAATAAAAGAATATCATTTTCAGGTATCTATAAACAAATTAAACAAGAGGGTTATGATGGCTCTATATTGCTCACCTGAGTATCATTGCACTTTAAAGCAGGTAATTAGATAAAAATATCAAAATCTTGGTCAGTAATAGGCAGTTTCGAAATTAGTTTGCAAAACTGCACATATAGTCTAAATGTTATCTCTCTAGTTTAAAAATAAAAATCTAGGCCAAATGTCAGTGTTAAGGTGAGCTAAGGTCAAAGTTGAAAGCTACATTCAAAACTGTACATATGGTTCAAATTTTACTGCAGTAGCTACGAAAACATGAAAGTCCGACAGAAGGTCAAAATCAGCCAATGTTAAAGTTGAAATTTACATGCAAAACTTAATACATGGTCCAAATTTCATTGATGCAGCTTCAACAAGAGCTGTCCCTCACAAGTGACTAATGCCCCCGAAAGAGGTTCCTCACAGTCTGTGTCCTCTCCATGTGCTCAATAAATGTGCTATGTAATTTTAAAATCCTTCCATGCATGACAGAGTAATCATGCATACAGTATTCCATTACTTTAAACACTAAGTGTGACCTTGACCTTTGAGGTAGGGACTTGGGTCTTGCACGCGACACATCCGCTTGATGTGCTAGACATTTGTGCCAAGTTATTTTAAAATCCTTCAAAGCATAATAAAGTTATAGTCTGGACACAAATGTATGCATATATACAGGATTCCATTACCAATAAACTCTAAGTGTGACCTTGACCTTTGAGGTAGGGACGTGGGTCTTGCACGCGACACGTCGTCTTGATGTGCTAGACATTTGTGCCAAATTATTTTAAAATCCTTCAATGCATGACAAAGTTACAGTCCGGACACGAATGTGTGCATATATGCATATATAGAGGAATCCATTACCTTCAAACTCTAAGTGTGACCTTGACCTTTGAGGTAGGGACGTGGGTCTTGCACGCGACACGTCGTCTTGATGTGCTAGACATTTGTGCCAAGTTACATGTATTTTAAAATCCTTCAATGCATGACAAAGTTACAGTCCGGACACGAATGTGTGCATATATGCATATATAGAGGAATCCATTACCTTCAAACTCTAAGTGTGACCTTGACCTTTGAGGTAGGGACGCGGGTCTTGCACGCGACACGTCGTCTTGATGTGCTAGACATTTGTGCCAAGTTACATGTATTTTCAAATCCTTCAATGCATGACAAAGTTACAGTCCGGACACGAATGTGTGCATATATGCATATATAGAGGAATCCATTACCTTCAAACTCTAAGTGTGACCTTGACCTTTGAGGTAGGGACGCGGGTCTTGCACGCGACACGTCGTCTTGATGTGCTAGACATGTGTGCCAAGTTATTTTAAAATCCTTCAATGCATGACAAAGTTACAGTCCGGACACGAATGTGTGCATATATAGAGGATTCCATAAACTTCATACTCCAAGTGTGACCTTGTCCTTTGAGGTAGGGATGTGGGTCCTGACGGGACACGTCGTCTTGATGTGCTAGACATGTGTGCCAAGTTATTTTAAAATCCTTCAATGCATGACAGAGTTACGGTCCGGACACGAATTTGTTAGTTTGGACGCACAGACGGACGGACGGACGGACGGACGGACAGACGGTGCGATTTTAATATGCCGCCCTTCGGGGGCATAAAAACTAAAATATGCCAGTAGGTCAGTGTCAAGGTCAGCCAAGGTCAAAGTTGATATTTGCATGCAAAACTATCCATATATTTCAAATTTAACTGCTGTAGCTTTAAAAACAAGAAAGAAGTTCAGTAGCTCAAGTGACCCCGGGACTGGACCAGGAGTATGATTTGAACAATCTTGGTGCAGGACCACTCAGCAATGCTGCAAGTCAGATAGCTAAGCTCTGTAAACCTTGTGGTCTGAGACGAGAAGATTGTGAAAGAGTATCTATATATCTCAATGTAAAATTGAGCCCCGGGATTAACCGGGGGAAGCATGATTTGAGCACTTTTGCTAGAGGATCAATACAAAATGGTTTCTGCCAAATATCTTATCTCAATGCCTTGTGCTTTAAGATAAGATTGAGGATTTTCTTATAAAAGCCTATGTAAACACCGGAGGCGGGATTAATTTTGACCCGGAGTCATGATTTGAAAAAGTCTGGTAGAGGTTCACAAGACGATGCTACTTGCCAAATATCTAAGCTCTGAACCCTTTGTTTTTTTAAATATTCCCTATATAAATCTATGTAAAATCGATTGACACCGGGGCGGGGTCAGTTTTGACCCCAGTTTCATGATTTAAACATCTTTGATAGAGGAACACCACACAATTCTTAAGTCCAAATTGCTTATATTTTTTATATCCCCTATATAACGTTTTTTAAAATCAAGTGAAGGGGTCAATATGTCAATATTTCGTTTGAAATAATCGCTGGATGATAGATGATAAAGGAAATTGGGTAAAAAGAATCTGGATATAAATTGGGTCTTGGCAAGTTTGCCAGGGAAGAAACCCCAAGGTCGGCACGGACTATAAACAATGTAAACGAAGAAGAATGATATAAATTACAACTGATACTTGGTATTTGAAAATACTGGCATTTTTGGCCGGATACCTCTTAAAGTACCCCATAATGGGGTTGGTGTCATACAGCTCCAAATTATTGGCATAAAGTATAGGATAAAAAGCATAAATTTTTCTATTTATGTGTGAGTCTAGCATGATTCTGCCAATTAAAATGCACTTCAGCAATCGCTGAGGTTTTGGATAATCGTTATTGACTCGATGCCGAACTCTGATTGTTATGGCAACAAATAGGAAATACTTCTTTACCGCAAGACTCAGAGCTAAGATATTTGGTGTATAACAGTGTCTAGTAAATCTCTATCAAGAAATTTGACACATGGACCTAATTTTGACTCCGTCCGTGGGTTCACTTCTTTTTAAGCATAGACTTATATAGGAAACACACTGTAGCAAAATCATTGGTTTGTAGCAATATCTAGAAGATATATACTACGATTGTTCAAATCATGTACCTAGAATCAAATCTGACCACATGCTGCAAAAACTTTTTTTTTAAATCTTGTCTAATACCATGATGCCTTTGAGATATTTGGTTTGTAGCATTTTCGCATGGACCTCTACAAACAATGTTCACATCTTGTCCCCAAGGTCAAAATTCACCCACCCCAACACTAGTGGTCACTTGATTTACAAAGGCCTAAAGCTAAAATGTTTGGTCTTGTAGCATGGTCTAGTGAACTTCCCGCACTTGGGTCACTTGTTTAACATATACTTATACAGGAAAAAAATATTGTCTAAAACCACTAGACCTAGAGTTTAGATATTTAGTGTATAATTTTTTCTAGTGGTCCACTAGCAATATTGTTTAAAACATGTCTCTAGGGTCAAAATTGACTCCGCCTCAGGGGTCAATTTATAGACAGACTTTTAAATAGAAAAATCTTAAAAATTATATTTTTGTTTTAAACCGCGTTGACAAGAGCTTAGATATTTGGTTTGTAGCATTGTTTAGTGTACATCTACCAATATTTTCAAGTCATAAATATTGTCCCTTAAGTGTTTATTTTTTCTAAAACAGCAAGGCTCAAAGCTTAGATATTTGGTTACGGAATTGCCTGGTGGCTCTTGAGCAACTCCCCGGGCTTAAAATTGGCCGCGCAAAGGTGGTATGTGAATACACTCAGACTTACATGGTATAGTATACAAAGAAGTCAACTACCAACTTTACTGTCTTCCTATGGTTAAAGTTGGCCTAACCTAACCACGCCCTGTGGCCTTGACCATGACCTTTTGACCTACTTTGTTGTTTATGAAGCTACAGTTTAGAACTTTGGATCAGTTTTGCAAACAGATTTCAGTGATAACCTTGGATGACCTTGACCCTCTCTGACCTCTTGACCTACATTCGTGTTTCTGAAACCATATATATGAAATCTGGACCATGAGTACAGATTTGCAAATTTAGGTGGAAGCACTTTAAATTTACTGATGGAATTTTCTTATGATTTTTATTCTTTGATATCTCGTACACCTGCTACGCTGTTGTGTTTCAAACATTGCCACTGACACGACTGTTTGCAAAACACGCTTTTCCACGTTATTTCGCGATTGTTTCTTCCCTGCACTTTTTCTTTTAAATTTAAAGACACTGGATGTAAAAAAAAACGTATAAGTTTGGTGTGCTATTCAAACATCATTGCTTGTTTATTTGATATGATAAAAAGGATGGGTCAGCGAATTACAAGTTGTGTAGTTTCACGAAATTTAATCCCTACCCCAAACCTTGTTTTGACGTTGTAATAAGCATGTACTGGGAATTATATGAAACATGTTCCGTTTTTATACAATGCGTTTTTATGAAAATGTGACTTTGATTGTCCCGCTCATTTCTCTTCGCAACTTTCCGTAACATTTTCCTATATGGAAGTTGTAAAATCATTGCGTTTTGTTAGAGAGTGTGCGTCGCATTTCATCAGAAATAGTTAGTTTGATATTGAGTAACAATAAACAGCAGTGGTCCTTTCAAATACTGAATATTATAAGTGTACTTTATAACACTAATGTAAAGTGTATATTAAGTTCCTGAATAAGGTAAAAAATACCCTCAGGATTCACGTGGTCATTACAACAATGAGCTAAACGATACAATAGTAGATTAAGATATATATAAAGATTAAGATACATATTATAAATACACTCACGATATCGCTGACATATTGTTTTTATTCCGAGTTAGATTATTTCTGAATTAACTGAGGTCAAATCTTTTTAACAAACTTGATCGCTTTTAATATACTCGTTTTTAATTTTGAGATGTTCCCGTTCTTTTAATCGTTCTTATGAATTTTAGGATTAATATAGAATAACACTTGACAAAAGGTTAAAAAATGTTGTTACACGGCGTTGATATCTTTAGTGTGAATATATCAAAGATAGAACGATACAAGTGCAACATCGATACAATATCGTTGATTTGATACAACGCTATCGATAAATGTCAAAGCGAACTCAATGTTTGGCTTGGTGCCGGACCGGCATACTTTCTGAACAAAAGTCTGACATATCTTATGTCAATCTGCGTTTTCATATTTAGGAATACAAAAATACTGAAGTTTGTTCTATTCAAGTTGTAAACTAAACGTTGGGCTATAAAGGGAATTGAAGAACGACATATCAAAAAAACAGTCATGATATTATTTGCTCTCCGAACTTTTTGATCGGTGCCATTGTTTCGCCTTAATCCTTAGATAAAATTACTCTTATATTAGTATTTGAAATAATCGATTATATTACCGACATAAGGCGTGGTGTTGGATTATTAAAGCTTTAAGTGTTGAGGTCTAAATGCGGAATGAGCACAAACGGCAATGCTGTTGTTTTATTTTAGAAAATGTTTAGGAAAGACGTAATGATGCTGACTGAGCCACTTTCTATCTATTCCCTGTACACTAATCAGCGCTGTGGTCGGCCGGGCTGCGGGCGTGGGTGCGAGCTTGGCATAAAACATGGGGGAGATCTTTGCGGACTGACCTAAATGATCCAAACCTGCAGCTCCCGACCTTCAGTTAATATCTTTCTCAAATATATCATGTCCTGTTATATGGTAATTTAGCAGTTTTCCATTATCTCGGTTCGTCTAAAATCAGCTGTACTCCCGGTTTACACACCACTCTATAATCAGCGTCACGTTAGTTTTTAAAAATGCAATTTTTGTTTATAATACATTTACATGCCAATGCTGTACATTACCGTGAAACAAAAACTGTATACTGAACACACCCCCCCCGTACGGGAATGGCAGGCTTTAGTTAAAACCGCACGGTCATACATTTGTCAAAGGGTATTGGAACATTGCATATACATTGTATGAGGTTTGTCTTTTAATCATATTAGATCTCATCACAGTTTTCGGCATTTGAAATCGCAACTTTTGGATCTGCCTTTTCAGAATATCGTAAATGAGCTTCCAGTGATTTCACATTTATCTGTTACCGTCACACCAGTTTTAGGAATTTGTCCCAAGTGACCGTATCAGCTAGCCCCAGTCTAAAATATATTGTTCACAAAAATGTCCAAAATAAAACGTTTGTCAAGCTGTATGAATTTGAACCTATTAGATTGGTGTGATTTTGTCGACGTGTACTGTAGATCTACAAGGGGCCTAAAATTGTTTAACACCAGAGCGATTAGATTTTTATCTAGGTTCTAACTCACGGCCTGTATCATAGGAGCTCGCGATCGGGATAGGGCTTTTTCCAACTTTGTTTTATCTTCTTGCATTCAAAAAGACAAAATATGATCTTAATTTTCCCGCGTCCTAACTTTAATATTTGACCACTGAAGTACCCTGTAGATGCTCGATGTAAGGCAAATCTACTCTATGACAAATTTTGAACTTCCAGTAGCACGTGAGTAGAGAATATCGCACTTGTTATGTTTTACAGATCACGCCAAAATTCAAGAAAGTCTACAGCTATTAAAATTTAGTTCCATGGCGTTAAGATGTCTTTGGTACCGACATGGAACGACGGGACAGTTACTTACGAAAAGACTGCACTTTTACATAGACCATTCTAAATCTACTGCAGCAGTCCATGTTCAAACAGTAGGCAAAACAACCACGACGTCAAATGAAATTGAACGAAAAACCACACGAGACGATTGGCACCCGGAAATTGACTTAACTTTCAATAACCCACAGGAAGCGTACAGGAGCAAAACGACAGGAGAGCTGTTGAGGGCTTACTTTGTTTTTCAGCTATGCTCAATTACATTTATTGTAAATCACAATAGAAAGGTAGGTAGATCTTGATCCAAATAAATTACAATCATCTATAGCGCTTTAAACATGCAATAATGGTCACATTCCAACTAGAGATAATAATGTTCTTGATTTCTTCCTCACAAATCACCCTCTCTAGTTCACTGCACCAATTTTCTTTCCAGGCTATAAGTAAATCCGATCACAATGTGTTTCATGAAATCAACATTAAGATTAGACATCGTCATCAATCCAAAAGGTCAAGTAAATGTTATAATAAAGCAAACTGGGTCGAATTCAAGAGGAACATGTCCGAGTTATGAAGTAAATTTAAAAACTCTGGCCAAACTGACCCCACCACAGCTTGGAATGTGTTCCAAGGGGAACTCAATTGACTTGGTACTCTACACATTCCAACAAACACCACCAAAGCACGCTGCGATCTTCCATGGTTAGCTCTCCCGATCTTAAGACAAATTCACAAGCATGATAAAATATATCCCCTAGCTCAGTCAGTGCTCATTAAGTATAAAATACAGAAACAGTTAACGAGCACATATTCGTCATACCTAGATTCAGTCATGTTCAGGGGTGATTAATAACCAGACAATTAATGTTTTATTCATTTATGAGAACACAAGAAAACAGAGAATTATGGTGTAGCGCCTTTAAAACATGAGGGTCTCACATACACTGACCTCATCATTAAAGCAAATAGTTGTGCTCTAATAAAGCCTCAGGACCAGATACATTTGCAACACGAGCGCTTAAAGAGCTACACTACGAGAATACATCCTTCCTCACTACCATCTTTAGGTTATCACTAGAAACTGGCAGTGTCCTTCGAGACTGGAGACGTGCAGTAGTTGCCCCTGTATAGAAGAAAGACCTTAACTGCAAGGCCAGTAACTACAGTCAAATAACTCTTTCCTATACTGCTTCTGAGATACTGGAGCATATCCTGGTTTCAAACATCATGAAGCTTTTTAAAAATAATAATTCCCCCGCCAATACCAGCATGGCTTTAGATCAAAGCATAGCTGTCAATCCTAACTGAACGGCTTCATGCAAGAGGTCTACGACACCAACGGGAATGATAAGCAAGCATAATAATAGCTTTCAGTAGAGCGATCGACAATGTTCATCACAACACAGTAACGAGCTGGGCGTCCACCCTCTGACGTCATAGCGGATATAATACTTTCGAAAGGGCCGTACTCAAGGAGTGGTTGTTAAGCTTTACTTAAGACACATGCCTGTCCTGCCCGGTTCCCTCATGATTCAGTCTTAGGACTTTGTCTATACATTGCTCATATAACTGACTTACATGGCCCATTCCTAGTAAAGCAAGACTCTTTGCAGAAGATACCACAGATTCTAAAAAAGACATGCATGATATTGAACAATGGGAAAGGGATTGGACCATGTCATTTAATCCGGACAAGAGTGAGGTGTTGAGAATTACTCGTAACAGAAAACCTCTTATGTTTTCATACACCCTATATAGCACTGAACTGAAAAGCTACCAGTACCGCAAAATACCTTAATTTTACCATCAGTAAAAATTTTAACTGGTCTAAATACATAAATGATATCTCAGCCAAAGCAAATAATATACTCCGCATCTTGTGAAATGTTTAGACCACAAACAAAAAGGTTAAAGAGAAAGCGTACAACACGTATGTCCGTCCTCGGCTCGAGTACTGCTCAATCGTCTGGCACCCCTGGCAAAAGTTCGTAGCTACAAACTAGAAATAGGTCAACAGCACGATACGTTTGTAATGACTACAATTATACAAGCTGATTAATGCCCTAAACAGGCAAACTTTCTAACAACGACACATACAAACATCTCCTGTCTAACTCTAAAAGTTAGAACAAACCTAATATGCGTCGATCACAACCACCTTACCCCAACCAGAAACCTGAACTACTTGATTCCTCTGCCTAGACCCAGTATCACATGAATTCTTCGAATCTTCAAACAGTTATTTCCGGGGTAACACAAGGCTCGATACTCGGACCATTATTATTATTTATTTACATTAACGACCTGCCTCTAAAATTGGAACATTCAGGAGTTGATATGTATGCAGACGATACAACTGTATATGATAGCCATTATTCCCCATCAATACATTAAACTAAGATTGCAAACTGATCTAAATAATGTTGAATGTTGGTGTAGATACAATTAAATGTCCCTTAATCCAAAAAAGTCTACTTGTATGTTATTGGGATCAGTTCACAATACGAAAAAATATCTGACATTAAATATAAATATTAATGGCAACAGTATTGCTTGCGTTACAAATCATAAAGTCCTGGGCGTACATGTTGATAAAACACTTACTTGGGAACATCAAATTAACAAAGTATATTCTAAGCTAAATTGTAAATTATCAATATGAAGAATAAAACCATTTCTAAATAAAGAAATGCGAATATTGTTCTACAATAGCTATATTTTACCCATATTTTATTATAGATCTATCGTATGGTCTGAATCCAATATAAGCTTCTGTGACAAAATTATTAACACTCAGAAAAGATCAGCTAGAATGATCCTAGACAAGAAGTTCGATCACTCGTCTACTCCTCTATTTCAAGAACTTTATTTGTTACCGTTCTTAGAACGTTGTACCATATGGTTGTCTTAATTTACAAAGCTTTCCATAATTTAGCCCCCGTGTGTTTATCAAACCTACTCATTAATGATACATATGCAACTGCAAATTATAATTTTCATTCCAAAAACAAAAACGATATTCCTCATCCATTAATTAAATCGCGTTATACAAAATACACTTTCCAATATTCTGCTATGGTTATCTGGAATGAAATCCCGGTTCAAATCCGCACCTGTGATAAATTATACACGTTTCGCAAACACTACTGAAATATCTTCTTGGAAAACAACTATGATTATAAAAAATAGTGGTTATATGTAGTAATCCAGGCAACTCGCTCACAGCGTTCACTCTTTCTTAAAAATTGGAAATGGACATTGTATATACCTTTAAATGTGTTGAGAATGCTTGATTTTGTGTAAATGTATTCCTTAATCATATTGTTGACGGCCACAAGTGAGATAAATGATGCTGTAATTGTTTATTGTGTAACCGTCGTTAAATAAAGTGTATTGAATTGAATTGAATTGAATTCCTTTTTCCTTAGATCTATTTGTCTCTGGAATGGCCTCACTACATGTAACATTGTACAGTACAGCCCCAGCCACAACATACTTGCTGAGCGGCTGGACGCTGTATCATTTTAGATTTTTTCACCTGTAGTTCTTTTATCTTTGCTGTTAATCTCTCATGTGACAAGCGCCTCCCAGATGAAATCGTTTATTGATTGTTGGGGGTACAAAGTTGGATGTTGATGAAATCGTAGTAAGCTCACCTGAGCATTCTGAGCTCAAGGTGATCTATTGTTTGTCTGGCTGAGCTTCGTAGTTTGAAACCAGTACACCCAGTACATTTGTATAACTGGTAGGTACATGTACATGTTACTGTAGTGTATAAACGTAATTCTTATCTATGATGTTCTAATTATTTTAGTTGATGAAATGGAGTCAGTCACTCCTTGGTACAAAGCTCTTTCACAAGTTGATGAAAGCAACATTTTATGGTCAGTTTGTGGCTGGAGAAGACCAAATTGCAATACGCCCCCTTGTGAACCGAAACAAACAGTTTGGCGTGAAGTCAATACTTGACTACAGTGCTGAGGAAGATGTGAGCAATGAGAAAGCTCAAGAAGCTGAAATGAAGTATGTACATGTAGATCTCACAATATACATGTAGATCTCACAATATACATGTAGATCTCACAATGTACATGTAGATCTCACAATATGCATGTAGATCTCACAATATACATGTAGATCTCACAATATACATGTAGATCTCACTATGTACATGTAGATCTCACTATGTACATGCAGATTCTTTATACATGTATATCTCACAATGTACATGTAGATCTCACAATATACATGTAGATCTCACTATACACATGTAGATTTCACTTTTATACATGTAGATGTAGGTCTCACTATTATACATGTAGATCTTACTGTATACGCGTACATCTCACTATATACATGTAGATCTCACTGTATACGCGTATAACTCACTATTATACATGTAGATCTCGCTATATACATGCAGATCTCCCTATAAACATGTACATATACAAAGTAGTTATCACCATATACAAATATATTATACGTGTAAACCTTACTGTATATGAATGTAGATATTACTATATGCATGTAGATCTTATTATAAACATGTAGACTTTACTGTCTAATGGAATAAACCAGGATTGTGTTTCTTTATTCTCTGACCAGTAGTTGTTCTGAAAGATGTGATTGTAGGAGACCTTAATAAATACAAGTTATGCTAGGATAGTACCACAAACACACACACACACACACGCGCGCGCGCACACATGCACACAAGATGATCCTAAGATTAAGTTTAGTGGCAGGGGGTGGGGGCGGGGACAAAATTAAACATTTTTGAAAGACTGAAGCTCAATTGCATTTTAAAGTATAAAGTTGAAATTTAAAAAAGACTGTCAATGTGATCAGCACTTTCACAACCTAAAACAAACCAGCAATCAACTCGTGTTTTTTCAGATTCAATAACAAAGGACCAAACAGATTTTAATAAATGTTCTTCAGTTCAAAATGAACCCAACCAATCAAAATGTAGTTATTTAGACCAATTTTATTAACAGAAACCGTTTAATTTATTTGATTTATTTACGGTAAATGTTCAAAGATTTTGTCATTTTTTTATCCTGATTATTTTTTGTATGCGTCCAAAAGCTTTTATATATTTTGGTACAGATGACACCTCATGATAAAAAGTACGTTTATATGGTATCTAGGTATCACCTTGAAGACATGAAACTCCTGTAACAGTAACATTTATGCATCAAGTTATACTTTCTTACAAATTAGGTTATTTTTCACCGGATACGTTACTACATGAGGTGTCAGTATCCTACTTGTCCTACTTCTAAACAATTCATAACATACGTCAATTGTTTGAAGCACACAATTTGCGTATGTAGGACTAACTGATACATAATTTTTATTCCTAATTGTGCATTCCATAAAATATGTAATGTGGTTACTTTAGGTACACAGGTATCACCGGTAAGTATAGCGCTCTAAAGAACCAAGCTTTGATATTAAATAATATTCCTGAGGAATGAAGCGACTATTAAAAACAAACTATAATAATTGTCAAACTAGGTAAATATGGTGTATTATATTATATAGAAAAACTAGCCAAAATGTTACACTTGCAACATTTTACTTATAAAGTTCAAAGACTTGAATCTAAAACTTGCAAAATTGTACAAAATGTAAACATGAAATATTTAGTTTACTTACAGAAATACATTCCATACTGAATAAGTAAGAACGATACAAGATGATTTGTTTAAGTTTACATATATGCTTAAAATTTTTTTTTCAGATCCTGTGTGCCTGAGAACATGACAGGTATATCTATTCCAATCATACACTCAGATAGTGTGAATTAATATGAAGTGATTAAAGCAGTACTGTTTGTTATTAAACTTGACACACCTGCACTAGGTTTAAAAATATTGTGCACAATTAAAATAAACAGCGGTATGAGAAAACAAGTCAACTGCTGCGCAAACACTTGAAATTCTCGAGGGTGACTTTTTATAGATCACAAATTAAAACATGTATTTACATTGTAAGTAACAAGAAAATATACAAGTTTTTCCGTGCAAGTCATGGTTGTGGTCCAAGGTGGGACGGGACACTATAGTGCACTAAAACTGCACTATATACTCCAGTGCATATCAGTTTAATACTCGTAGCACTATGATGATCCTACAGATAATTACTATTTTGGTGGTTGTAATTCTAAGTGAGGGAAATTTTTAATGAAAAAAGGAAGAATATATGATTTATTAAGTAATAAATTGATTGAATGAGGTAGTGAATAGATTAACTAATTTGTGAAAAAGAAAGCGGACGGACGGACTGAGGGACGGACGGAATGAATGAAATAATGAACTAATTAATGAATAAATGAACAATTGTGTCAGAGATAGAAAGAAAGGAAGAATGAAAGAAAGAAAGAAAGAAACTGAATGAATAAATGGATGAATGAATTATAATGAATGATGAATGAATGAATGAATGAATGAATGAATGAATGAATGAATGAATGAATGAATGAATGAATGAATAAATGAATGAATGAATTAATTAATGATCTGTTTATATGGACCAAATAGAAACAAACTAATGTTTGAAAGTACATGTATTAGAAATTAAGTATTTTGTAATGATATTAATACATAAATGTTCGTGCTGAAGAACTTCTTTTTGTTTTATCAGCAGTGTCCTTTCAGCAAAGACATGAAATGGTACAATTCACAACTATATGTACCTTACAGTAATTCTGTTGTTACTGAATGTGTGACTGCTTCGATATAACGACTACAGAAGTGAAATAGTATTTAATTGATATTCATTTATTTATTCGTTTAATTTATGTATACATGTGCCTTTTTTTCTTCTATTTTTTCTTGTTTTATAGTTTCATTTGCTGTTTGAATGCTACATTGTAAATAAGTTTAATGTATGTACATTCACTTAATGTGCATATCGATCTAGATTTAAGGGACCGACAGGATAAGAAGGTTGTATCAAGCCGAACATATTTATATGAAGGGGAAGAACAGTGTGATAAAAACATGAGAATTTTCCTGGAATCTATCGATGGAGTTGCAGGTACACTTATTACTGTTTTCATTATGTTTCTTCCTAAAGAAAATAAACAAATTTTAAGACAATAAAAAGGTAATTACCTTGTTATATCTCATGCAGATATATATGCCTTTCTGATACTTGTAGACTATGATCGGCCTACATATCTGTGCAGACTGATCATAATCTACACCGGTTTTGTTTCCAGTCGATAACTATTCATTGAGTACCTGCATGAACAGTAACTTGGTCTCTCCGAATTAAAAAAAAAACTATACAAGTTTGTATCAAAGATTTATTAAGGTCAGAGTTACTCTGCAATATTTTTTCTTTTCAGATGCTACCAATAAGACAGGGTTCTGTGCGATAAAGATGACGGCACTGGGTAGACCACAGTTATTGGTGCGTATTGTAACAAAGTGTCTCTTACACCTTCTAAACTAATTATCAATTAACACGTATACTACGTTCATTATGCATATATCTTTTAAGTATTGGATTTGACAAATGTTCAAAATTATGAAGTTGGTCACCGACATTACGAGAGAGGGATTTGTATTCAAGTCAAGTCTATTTGATCAAACTCCAAGACAAATATTTAATTAGTACTTTGCTATTTATGAGATCTGATTGACAATTTAAGTTAATATTGTCAACACTTTCCCTGTCAAAATATATGCAACTTGATTTGATTTTGTGATAACACTCTGTGCTTGGCTTGGAGAGCGAGTTCCGTCTATTCGTTTCGTTTAAACAGTTCCGTCTTATTTAAGTAATATAAAATAACTTATATTTGAAAATTGATAATATTTAATTGTTAACAATATTCAATTTTACGTCTGTTTAATTAAATGTAGAAACTTTAGAGACTTGTTTCCTTAGCGTGTTTAGGGTAATTATGTTACAGCTTATAATCATGTAATTTACTGATGAGAGCAATTTATGAAGTTTGAAAATGATTCACATTTTAACACTATCCTATAGATAAATTTCAAGATAGAATCGGTATTGGGGGTTAAGGTAATGGCCATTCAACCAATAGGTTTTGAATTCAAAACCATAGGGGTGTCAGAACTATACATACTTCTAAGACACCCTAACAAATTATTCAACTAAGAAGGGAAAAATGCGATATGCCCGTTACATTTCTGAATAAATTCAGCTAGTGTATAATGTTGTGTTGTTTAAATTGACACAAGGAGGTATATGCTCAAAGTAGTCAACAAGTTGTTTCCATATGAATGATATGTATCAAGAAGTAATTTGGCATATCAGAGAGGAAAAACACAAAATGTGTGCGGCTCAGTTTCTTGAAAATCTTTTGATACTTGATCTACATGATTTAGGCATATTCTGGTGAAATTTAGCCTTATCAATTAAGCGTTACGGTGTGAGCCTTCTCAAAGATTTAAAAATCTTTACAACTGTCACGCCTAATTTTAATGCACACAAATACCAAGTGGAAACTTTACTTTCAGTATCTGGTTCCCAGTCTTACACGTAGATTACTTTCAGTATCTGGTTCCCAGTCTTACACGTAGATTACTTCAAATTATCTCGTTCAAATTACAACTTTTCCCCTCCAAAATGAAAAAAATAAATATCACTTTACCTGTAAAAATTTCACCACTGATTTAAAGTCTAGATGTTTAAACTTAAACAGTCAACTTTACTAGCACGTCGTTTCTTGGCAGATACCCGGTTCATAATACTGACCTTCATCGCCGAAGAGTTACGATTTCTAAGTACGTTACGATAATTTTGATGCGGGTGTATAGATAAGTAAATTGAACTTGAAATTGTCTTACAAATGTACATGTACATGTAGCATCATTAAACTATCCCAGCGATATTTAGTTCTTATGTTTAGGAATAGTTCACTACAACCGTTCAAAATGGCTGTTGAATAACAGCTGTACTTGAACTGTTTAAGATATGCTCATGCACTTTTAAAGAATCAAAAAATGTCTTAAAGTGTTCTTTAAGTGTTCTGAAATACGTTCTTGAACGACCAAGAGCATGCCTTTAACGTGTTATAATAGTAATTTTGACTATTTCAAGAACAACTTTAGAATAGTTTTAAAACTTTAATGTCCTCAAAATGTACTAAATATGTTCCTGAAATTATACTAAGAACTAAACAAGAACCATACATGAACCATACAAGGACCAAGAACCAAGTCATCAAGAACAATTTCAGAACACTTCAGGCCAGAAAAAATTAAGAATAGTTCAAGAACTTTTAAGTTATTTCAATTACACTAATAACATATCAAGAACCATTCAAAAGCTTACCCATAATGCAAAAGTTAAACACATGTTTCCTGACAAAATGAATTGTAACAGCATAACTACATGGAATAAAATAAAGATACTTTTGACATTAATGCCGAAGTCCAAGAATACATTTTATCTCTTGAACTGTTCTTAGAATAATATAAAGTAACAAAATAGATAGCTGAATAAAAGATGTATCCTGAAAAGTGATAATTAAGGAACCAATGCAAAAAAATAGTAATGAGATGGTTGACGATACAGTCTTTACTTGTGGAAACGAACGTGGTGCATATTACCTTTGTCAGAGCCCATTCTGGCCATGTTTCCATGTGAAGAATACAATGTATCATACATATTTTAAAGTTTATACTTTAAAACTCCGGAATTTGATTCTTTTTTGATTACATGTTTTACGAGATGCCACATTGTTTTACAGCTTCAGATGTCAGATGTGCTCGTGTCCGCTAGAAACCTCTTTGAAAAGCTGACCAGGGAGGAGGGAGATAACTTCTCACGAGGATTCAGCGAAGAAGAGTTCCTGTTGAAGCTACATGAGATGGGGGTGAACATCTCACGAGAAGAATGTAACAGATGGTTCTCAATACTGGACCTCAATCAGGATGGGTATACTTGATAATCCACACTGTGTGACTGCAAAGACCTTTATAAGTCTTTGAGAAAAGTCTTTAGTTTCCATAAGGACACAAATCAGGATACGTTTGCACTGAGCAAACGCAATTATATGAAAACAACTCACAAATACACGCAAATCATCAGAAAATATCTGTAGGAATATTTACTTTAAATGTAATCCTTTAAGCCACTGTATACAATTGACAATAAATAATTAGACAGCTGATTGATATAAATGATTGTTTTACAGACTGGTAAATGTCATGGGCTGGGATGACTGATATCTGTTTGTTTTTCAGACTGGTCGAAATCATGGACTACGCCGACCGATATCTGTTTGTTTTTGCAGACTGGTAGATATCATGGACAGGGCTGAATAATATATATTTGTTTTCCAGATGGTAGATATCATGGATTTGGCTGACTAAAATCATTGTTTGTTTTTCAGACTGGTAGATATCATGGACTGGGACAATCTGCTGGATGTTAACATGAAGCTGGACCAGCTGTTTGTCATCCCGGATCCACAGGTAATAGACGGTGCATAATCAAGAACGGACAACTTGGATAATTTTCACGTTACTGAGCGTTGGATACTGGTAAAGAGAAGCAAGGTCAAACCATGGCAGATTAGACACCACCACCTTGCAAGAATGTGAAAGAACTTGATGCAAATCATAAATTTGACAATGTTCTGAGTGCACAGAACTTTGCAAATACCACTGAATTTATGACGAGTTTCATTTTCATAATATTTTCTGACCAAGTTCTTTCTTTACAGCAAACAAATCGTCCGTCGTGAGGCTATCGTTTGTTGTCATGTTAAAACAAGAGTTTTATTCTATTCCATAAATTTCATTAATAAAAGTTGATCACAGTCCAGGAAAATATAACTCTGATCAAAATATGTATGCATCATTGAAATAGCAGTATGTAATATTCAGACTTGTTAAATGCCCGTCAAAAAGTGACTGTTACAAGTAGTCTCTGACCAATGTAAAAGTAGGCAACACAAAACTTTCACGCGTGTATGAATTGATACAACGCATATCATTTCTGTTTTTATGTATGAAAAAAATTAAATGTTCCAAATTTTAAGCTTTGCTAATATAGAAACAACTATAATTATCACAAAGTAGACTTATTACATGTTAGGAGTATTCACTTACCGAAATTGTATGCCACAATTTTAGAAGTACATATTAGTTAGATTTTCTTCATTGTGCATCTCTTTTGAGTTACTGTGTAAAGATGTTAATTTTACAGTATCGTTATTTGTGACTTGTTAATATCACCATTATAGTCATTCTGACCTGATACAAGAACTCATGTCACAAGCTCATATACTATTTTAAACGCTTTTAAAGAAGACTGAGCGAGAATATGTACCTGGCATTCATCAACACCCAATATAAATGAGTACGAAATTTAGTTACTTGTACATGTACAATGTTTGTATACATATCACTGTCATAATAGTCAAGTCGGACAGAATGAATAGTTGTTAAGTTTTGAGTTACAATTTTACATGTTGTTTCTGTTTTCGAGTACATATTAAGGTACTATTAACTGGATAATTTGGCAATGCGATGTAGTTTGCATTTCCTCAAAGCAGTATATTGACTACCACTAGGCTTAAACAGAAATTAAGATTTATATCTCAGACTGTTTTTTTGCATAAAATAAGCAAACATATTTTCATTAATTGAATGTGAATCATACCTCAATTATAGACTAAGTGTATATACAAGTCGACTCGAAAATACCTTTTCATTATTTCTTCCTTCATCCACGTTTACACATTGAAACAGATAAAACATTAGAAACCCATAAACGGCATGAATACTGTATAAGTACTAATTTTGGCGGGTGTTTTATTTTGGCTATATTGGCGGTCGCCATTGATTACGCCAAATCTAAAAATCGCCAATATAATTCACCGCAAATATAAACCACCGCCAATAATTTAGTAATGTTGAGCTATAAAAGTTAGAAACTCATTTTTATCAGTATTTAATAGAACACAAAGTGATAGAAAATAGTATGTCAGACGTAAGGAGGCAAGCAAACATGGCATGTTTCATTAACAATAGCGCTAAAGAAAATTATAGTGTAAATCATACACATACGATTTGACTTACATTAACCAAAACCACTACAATCGTCGGCTTTCTCTGACGTTACGGCATGGGTGGCTGTGATAGGCTGTCCTATGAATAAGCTGCCCGTTATTCCAGCCGTGGGCTACCAGTTAAACCAGGACTCTAACTTATTTGCGAAATTCTTGAGAATCCCATAATTTTTCTGATAATCTTAATGCACATGCAAATACTGCTGATATACACACGTTGAGATTTCTATTTTCCGGCACATTAATAATTGCAGTCGTCCGTGTTTGCAGTAAAATTATGATGAAGTACTGAAATAAATGAGATTTATTTTTGTATGTTTTAACACCCTCGTGTCACCAGCTTACTAGTTTTGCCATTTCTTGCCAAACTGCATAATTGTTTTTTCTTGTCATAGGGCTAGCTGTTGTTGCGACTAAGTAGAGTGTCCTCTTAACATACTGAAGGTCCCAAGTTTGAATCCTGCCTGGGGTGAAGGATTTTGCACGGTTGCAAATGGCGCCCAACATAAATAATCCACGTACATTATATGTGAAAACAATCCAAGAAACACTCCACTAAAACCTCGAATAAAAATTATAGCTACGGTGAGGTGTACTTAGAACAAGTATAATAGTACTTGTATTTCTTGAACATTGACCTAGCTTTTGTGACGATGTGGTAGAGTGTCTACTTAACAAACTGAAGGTCATGAGTTCAAATCTAGCTTGGGAAAAGGAGTTTTCATGGTTACATAATATTCTATACTAGACTACAGTATATAACTCATCAGTTTGAAGGGGTCACTTGATCGAAATGCTATTTAAAATAATGTTGCAGTATTTCATGTTAGTGAAAACCTTATGCTTAGGGTCGAATTTGATCCTACACGGGGTCATGATAAAGAAAGGCTTGACTTATAGTGAAACAAACACACAGACCGTATGAAAGTTTTTAAGCTTATGTTATAATTATGCTGCATGTACTTATAGTTTATGTACATACATGCGAATTTAAATCTCTTATATTGATTGTTTTGTAGACTGGGGAGTTGAAACCGATGTTATCATGTCTTCCTGAAGATACAGAAAGAGAAATGAAAAACATGCTGCACAGAGTTAACGAGATTACCAAGGTTATTTGTATTTTTATAAATCAAGACAGGTTATCAGAAGCACTTGTAGGTAAGGTTTAGATAAACCAAATTAAAATAAAATAAAACAAAAACAAAGAGTTGTCCCTCTTCAGTGATATTTTGTACATGTATACATTGTATGATATTTGAAAACATATGTTACATAATGACATAAATTGAATTAAACTTTACTTTCGAAACTAGCGTGAACATCAAAATTTAATTTGTTATGAACTGAGAGTGATTTGAAAAGATGTTATACGGTATATTTTTCTATTCAATTGTTAAATATCAGAAAATAGCTGAATAACTTACCTTACAGTATGCTGTGGAGCGAGATGTACGAGTTATGGTCGATGCAGAACAAACATACTTCCAGCCAGCTATTAATAGACTCACAATGGAGATGATGAAAAAATCCAACAAGAAAAAAGCAATCATCTTTAATACATATCAGTGCTATCTCAAGGTATACATTTGCCTTTTGATAATTCAAAAGTCACTATGCGTACATCTACCAGTTAAGGTAACTTATGTCCACCATCTTCTGTTCTGTTGTTACCTAAACAAAAATCTTTAAATAGATGATGACGTTGATGATGATGACGATGATGATGATAATGATTTTAAGGATTACAAATACATTAATTCTATTGAAAGAAAGTGGGTTTATTAAGACATTTAAAAGAAGTGTAGCATATTTACGGTATTTTCAGCGTCGACCTCCACAAATAGGTTATCTTGAAAGTAATTTTTTTCTGTACAAATAAGAATATGACCAAAATCATTTCAGATATGATTTACTTTATTACCTGTTGTATAATTATTGTTTTTTTTTTCAGTCAGCACACAAATCTCTTAGACTTGATTTAGACACTGCTATCAGACACAATATATATTTTGGCGCAAAACTTGTCAGAGGGGCATATATGGAACAGGTAATAGTTGCATTTGTATATACACATGTCAAAGATGGGAGAGTACAGTTTTAAGTTATCCCGTCAGTCACAGTATTATACTTTGTTGACTAGATTTTATTATGTCACTTAACACACTCTGGAAGAGAAACGTACTATAGACACTGTAGACAAAATTCACACATAAGAATCGTTTCTCGGGATTTTAGCCTGTTTCAACCGCATTTCAGTTATTGAACAGCCGTGCAGTTTATCTAACCATAGTTACTGGAAAGGACCAGCCTCCATAATAAACTGCAAATTGTCTGGCATATTGAGACAGTCGGTAGCAGGGCTCCATTCCATGATCCTCAGTCAATGAGAGTTACACTGGTTTAAAGTCATTGACTTTAGCCACTCAATTTTAAAGGCTGATAATATACATAGGAATGGAAGCTTTCTGATTAATCGAGAAGTAAGATGTTCATGTAGGGTAGATTAACCTATTAATTCTGATGTCAGTATTTCAATGCCAGGACTGAAACTTGCTTAATAATGCAAATAGTATCTAGTTTCTTCTGATGAGTATGCGGAGAGTATTTTATCTATGGTCTTCAGACAATTTACTTAGATTGTTTGTCGTCAGTTGTAGGCAAGATCTTCTGACACTGAAATAAAATATCAAAATAGCAATGTCCTAGCAATGTCAACATGGTTTTCTTTTCGCTTTTTACCTCACCTGAGCACATGTGCTCAGGATGAGTTATTGTGAACATAACCGTCCGTCGTCTGTCGTCCATCCGTCCGTCGCCTGTTCACAATTTCAAGCGGCATCTCCTCTAAAACCACTGAGCCAAATTGATGAAACGTTGCAGGGATGTTTTTGGCACGGAAATTACATATTCCTTCAAAGAAAGTAGGACACTGCAAAGCAAAAAGGAAAAACATCACAAATCTTATTGTCAGAAACCGCATGTCAGATGTTTAAATAATTTTACAGAATTGTTCCTGAGGTGACTTTGTACCAAATTCCTTCAAATAGTTTTGATTAGTAAAAAACATGGCATCCAGGGGCGGGGCTACTACACGGCTATATGGATAACTCTGAGAATCTCCTTTTCTGAAACCGATGGTTTGATTTCAAAATTATTTCAAAGAAATGTTTCTTGGGTTACCCCCCCACCAAATTCCTTCAAATCAATTTGATTCGTCAAAAAAGAAACATGGCCGCCAGGGGGGGGGAGGGGTGCATTTTTTTTCTGAAACCGCTGGTTTGATTTTGAAACAATTTCTCACAAATGTTCCTTTGATGAATGTTTACCAAATTCCTTCAACAAATTTGATTCGTCAAAAATATGGCCTCCCGGTGGCGGGCTTGTTTTTTTAACGTTATATAGGGAAATCTCCTTGTTAAAAACTGAAAGTCCCAGAGCTTAGATACTATTTGGTGTATAGCATTGTCTAAATGATCCCTACCAAATGTGTTCATATTATGGCCCTGGGCTCTAAATTGGCTCCACCCTACGGGTAATATATATGTAAATCATACCCCATTTACCCAAGTTGGCCCCGCCCCGGGGTCACTTGACCTATTGACATTATTTCTTGATTTGTAGCTACAACAATGGAATTTTGAACTATATGTTCGTTTGCATGCAGATTTCGACTTTGACCTTGGTTGATCTTTACCTACTTTCTGTTTTGAAGCTGCATGTACAGCAGTGATCATGTATACAATTTTGCATGTAGATTTCCACTTCAACATTGGCCGAGCTTGACCTTAAACTACTGACCTACTTTACTTTCAGTGACATTTGAACCATATGTTCAGTTTTGTATGCAGATTCTAAATTTGACCTTCACTGATCTTGACTTTTGGCCTACTTTTTGTTTGTCAAGTAAAAGGATGAAACTTTTTATCTATTTGTCCAGTTTTGCAAACTATATTTTTTTTTGTAATGTCCAAAATTTCTTAAACTGACCTTGATTATGACCTTTTGACCTACTTCCTTGTTTTAAAGTGCAATGATACATGTACTCAGGTGAGCGATATAGTGTCATCATGGCCCTCTTGCTATCCTCTCAGGAGAGTGAACGTGCAGCAACAATTGGTTACGAGGACCCAATCAATCCATCGTTTGAAGCCACGACGGCGATGTATAACAAGGTGTTGCTTGAAGTAATGACACAGATACAAATGCAAGAACGAGGCAAGATTGCGATCATGGTCGCCAGCCATAACGAAGAAACTGTACGATACACAGTTGAAAAGTAAGGATTTTCTCACCTCTAATTATGATTCACTGTAAGGGTACTCTTATTTTCTCGATGTGCAGTGAAAGGGCATTCTCCATAGGATCAGATCCTGTGTTTGATTCCCACTAGTGCTATGGTGGTAGTGTCCTCAGACAAGACGTGGTTTCGTGGCATTGCCAAATTTCTTGTATATTGTTTATTATTAAGTGATAGTATTTTTGAAGTTGTAAATTGCATTGTAAATTTATATTATATAAATATAACTATATAAGTTTACCAGTACCAGATCCATGCATTATAGATAATTTGCTTTAAGGTATAGCTGAAATTTTTATTCGACAAACGTTTCAAAGATTTATACCTTTCTTGTAGATTTTGGCGAATGAGGTTACACCTGAGCTCGATCAGGTGCTGCCTTGAAAAGTTGTTACTTAAAAAAATATATTTTTTATGTTGGCAGAATGAAAGAGTTTGGTATTAAACCAGCAGACAGAGTGATCTGTTTCGGGCAGTTGTTAGGAATGTGTGACCAAGTCAGCTTTACACTTGGTAAGGCTACAGATAACTATAAAATTACAAATCTACCCACACCAGGGTGCATTTTGAACATGAAAAGAAAATGTATTCAATATAATTTCATATTGTTGCCTTAAAATTACTAGGTAAAACTCAGACACTTCATTCTGTTCTGTTCTGATAATTTTTTCTTTGGGATTAGAATGGCAAATTCAGAAGAAATAAAGAATATTTAGCTGCTTAGGCTGACTATCAGATTGTTTACAAGGTAAACAGGCTGCATATCTTCTGACTGTGATGATATCAAGTGAGTGTAGTCAATGTATCAAACATATATTATAAATATTTTCTCATAGTGAAAGCACATGTACGCTGACAATTCAACAAGAAATACAAAAGAAAGTTAAGTATGCATAAGTTACAAGCATGTAATTAATACTATATATGAAAGTAAAGCTAGGGAAGTACATTCAGTCTATATCTAAATCAAAGAACCTAAGGTACTAGACGACAGTACTAAGCATGACCATTTTGTGTGTGCCAACTTTCAAATCAAACAAATGCGAGATAAAACAACTATCCATTCAAAGCTTTCAATTTGTATTTCTTCCTATGCTGTGAGCATCCGAGTATGACATCATTCATATTGGCACATGCATACATTAGGTCAAACCTTGGCCATGTTTCTGTTACTGATACATGTACAAGGGTTTTTTCGCTCCTTGACTTTCTTAGAAACGCCTTTATTTAGAGATGGTCTGAAAAATAGCTTTGACTGTATAGTTTATTGTCGTCACTATACAATTATGAGCACTAATGTACCATTAAACTAGTAAAAATGCTTTGAGAAACTGTATTATATTTAGAATGAACTATCATACACATTATACATACCAAACAGAGCACTGATTTACTCTGTACAGGTCAGGCAGGTTACTCAGTGTATAAATATGTACCGTATGGACCAGTGGATGAGGTGATGCCGTATCTTTCTCGCAGAGCCATGGAGAACAGAGGCATTCTGAAGAAAGTGAAGAAAGAGAAGAAACTTCTGGGGCAGGAAATATGGCGTAGGATCAGACGGGGACAATTCTTGTATGATCCTCAAAAGAATATTCCAGATATTAAACAGGTGTAGAAAAACCTTATTTATGAGATTGTACCGATTGTTTATGCTCAAAAACCTACAGAAGGGATGTCGAACAAAGCGATCATCAAAACTATGCCAGAAATTGATTTGAAAATATCATTTATTGCCTTTGGTGATATATTTTGTAAATGACTTGATTGTGTGTGTGTGTGTTGTGTGTGTGTGTGTGTGTGTGTGTGTGTGTGTTGGTGGTGTGCACTTCTGGGTGATGTGGGGCTCGTTTTGGGGAGGCTGCGTTTTTGGTACGTGGCATTCCCTGTTTGATATTATTTTGTTTTTTTGTTTGAATAACCCTGCTTGTACGAAAACTAATATTTGGACTTTGCAATCAGCATGTATAAAGCTATTGTCCGTGTATCTGTATATTTGTGCAAAATCGGCAAAAGTTACTTAAATGTCTAAATTAAGAGTTATCATGTCATATTTTTTTCCCCTTGCCGTCTTCCGTTCGTCCGTTTGTCCGCATTAACGTGTCCACTCTTTTTTCATCAAACTTGATGGGAAACAAACGTATTAAGTCATGTTGTGCATATTGTATTTTGGGGTCATATCGTTAAAAGTCAAGGTCACAGGGGTTTGTTATTTTTAAAATTTGTCCGTTCTTAATCTCAAAACCCCTGTTGGATTTTTATCAAACTTGAAGGAAGCATAAGTATGAAGTCTAGTTATGCATATTACAATGTAGTGTTATATGGTTAAAGGTCAATATTACAATGGCCTGTATTGTTAAAAAGTATTGTCCGCTCTTCATCTTCAAAACCCCTTGTTTCATGTTACTTAACGAGAGGCATCAGAATGAAGTGTAGTTGTGCACATTGTAATTTGGATCATATGGTCAAAGGTCAAGATCACAGGGCCTGTGAAAATCTATCTGTGAAGATAGAACATCGTGTCTGCTCTTTATCACCAAAACAGCTTATTGTATTTTCATCAAACATGGTCTTAAGCATCCGTTGGAAGTTTAGTAGTACAATTATTACGGATCACTTTACGGTTTCCGACACCAGTTGGTTGAATTGTTTGTACGAGCGGTCCTACCCCAGTGAGTTTTTCCTTCAGAAGGGATTGGTGCAGGGGCGGGGAAGATTATGTGGGTTTTATTCAGAAAACAATTGATGTATTTTTGTCGCCAAAACTGCACACTTGTCTCCAACTTGTGTTTTTATCACAATTGGAGTCATTGGCAATTGACAGAGGAAACCCTTAGGCTAGCTATTTGTAAGGAAGTTAGATTTTCCTCAGCAAAATAAAGTATTGTATTGTTACAGTAGTATATATATTTATTTATTTTTTGTTGGTAACAGTCCCGATCGACCGTGCAATTTCTGCCCTAGTGAACTCGCCAAGACCCCAGTTAGACTCCCATACATACTAGGACCTAACGTACCTAACAAAATTTGAAAATCTAGGGAGTATTGTTTAACCTGACTGCAATACAACAGTTTGATTTTGGAAGAGATGGGGTGAATCTCGTTTTTGCTCCTTTCATATTTTTTTTATATTGTATGTTATTTACATTAAAATACTCTTTCAAGTTGCTTTTATATTATTATAAAGCATGCGGAACATTATTTTTATAATATAATACATGTATATTTTAGTATGTAACAGTTTTGCAGAGGAACAGATGAAAGTTTATTTTAAATCAATGATATGACACTTAGCTTGTCCAGGGTTTTAGTAATCAGGTTTTAGAAACATATATCTCATGATGACATACTATTTTAAATTTTGCTTTCTGAAAGAGACTGCTTTAAAAAATGTACGTATTAAAACATGGTTGTTGGTGTATACATATAGAAAAGCTTTGTTAGTTTATATAGTACTGTACATTTTCTCACTGAAATAAAAAAAATATCATACATTGGTTGCTTTCCTCTTAGTTATTACTGTATGAAAATATCATTATATGATAATGAAGTTTCCATTATTGAAGTAATCTTAATTACTCTGCATGTACATTTTGTTTGTAATGTTGACACCTTTCATTTTTGATCTGGTTAAGTCTAAAGCTAGGTGAAAAGGTCAAATCTGGGGGAAACTAGATTTTAGAAACGTCCTCAGCCCATCTGAATATATCTGTCCATAACGTTTGATCTTGCATTTACGTAAAAAGTTACTTTGAACTACATGTTTAATGGTTAAAGACACATATGTGTGAAACTCACACCAGTATTTTGGTTTCAAAATGAAAAAGAAAATGGTTACCGGATCCTTTGGTTCATTCAAACGTAGAGTTGATGGTTAGCTGGCGAGTTACAACACCCGTAATGTACAGGACAAGCTCGTTTCAAAAATAGGGAATTTGCGTTTGTATGTTAAGGAAACTGTTTCAAACTAACTTGTTCTTTATGACTTACTGATTTAATCCAAGTTAGGCTGGAAATATGACACATTTTGTGTTTCGATTACATATGTATATTTACTTGGTTTTCAAAAGTTTGGATATGGTTTTCAGCATTTTCATGTACAAGGATTGTGGGTATGAGAAACGGTCTCTTAAATATCTGTTTCACTTAATCCTCTCAGTTCAAAGTTGTTCTAATCAATTGAAAGTTGTTGAAGGGGAGTCTTTCTCAGAACATTATATCTTTCATTGAGGTAATCCAAAAAATGACGGATATGTACATGTAACAAAAGAAAGGAAATGAAAGATATTTGAAGTATTACAGTAACAAAGCATACATGTAGACAAGAAGGTACTCAATAGTTTGCAGAAGTATTGTTATGCTACTTGATACACCTTTACTCCCAGCGTACTGGAAAACGTCTGCTGCAAGACTTGTACTGCAAAAGTTCTGCTTAAAAACTCGCACCGGAAAATGTCTGCTGTATAACTTATACTGAAAAACGTCTGCTGAAAGACTCATACTGGAAAGCGTTTGCTGCATAACTCGTGCTAAAAAACGTCTGCAGCAATACTAAAAAAACTTTAAACCATTTTTTCATTGGTATACAATGCTTCATTCACAATGCATTGGCTTTAAGAGCATGTGTATGGGTAGGGATAAATAGGTTCTAAGGATATTCATGTAAGCTATAAATAAAAGGTCGATGCGCATTTGTTATAGAGCTACACTTTCCTGTTAAGCAATTTAGAAGGAGATTTGTCTTATCTTTAATTTCTACATTGTTTTGTTTATTATACATGTAATGTACACTCACTATTTCGTTAATTAGCTCAAACTTTATGCGCTTTTAAGCTGCTCGCTCTCAGATTTCGAACTGTCTGAACTTAACATATTTTAGGACAAATCATCAAATAGACCTAACCCACTACAGGTCTGTAATCGTTAATACGTAATCCGTAATACGAATTTGGTCTGTTTACAAGGGGTATTCTCAAAGTCATTATGTAGCAAATTAAATAAATAAAAGCTATACAGTTTTATTGATCGTGTCTAAAAACACATCCAGTCAAACCTGTGAACAAAGACCACTGCTGGGAAGCTACAAATGTGGTCTTTGTTTGCAGGTGGTCTTTATTCACAGGTGTGTCTACTATATATATATAGTGCACGGTGATCTCCCGGTTGGTCTTTATTCACAGGGTGGTCTCTATTCGGAGGTGGTCTTTCACACAGGTTTGACTGTATGTGTTTAGACTTAATTAACAACTCCTAGCACCTTCCATTGCCATTAAAGAACATATTTGAACTACAATTGAATGATATTGCCTACGATGTCTCCAAAAGGAACTTACAGCACGGTAGCATTTCGTTATCATATGTTCCACTAAAACCCTTTATCTTGTAATTGTTCTATTCAATTTTCTATACTTTCGTCTGAGCCTTGCAGTTTTAAATTATTTAAGGATCTGGTTTGGGTTAGTTTATACTAATTTATTTTAGGTCGATTGTGAAACAAGTTATTCAACTTATATTAATCACTCTCGACACCTCATTCCTGATGTTATCCATCGCCGTGAGGGTATGAGAGAAGAGAAGTCAGTTTCCCTTTTTTAATGCTGAGCGCCAAGCAAGGGCGCTACTGGTACCATTTTTTACGCCTTTGGTATGACGCGGCCAGGGAGCGAACCCAAGACCCCCCCGCACTCGAAGCGGACGCTCTACCACTAGGCTATCGAGGTGGTTTGGGTTATTATTTAATGGCACAAAAACCCGCAACATACAGCGGGGAATGATAGACGTGGTCGTCAAATTCCTTACTGTTGTACACCAGTTAAATATTTGAATCAGAATTTCTATCATCGGATAGGAAACGATCTAACTAAGAAATTGAGTGGTCACACCCATAGTTTCCATGACAAACATTATTGCTGTTTTAGAACACCAATGATACAACATCGACATTTGATTTGAAACATGTACTTTAATACTACTAGTATTAGTCAAGATGTTCCATTCCAAAACCGCGTTATTATGCAGATAAATCATTTTAATTTAGGTAATGTATGTGCCCTTTCATGATACGAACGGGTACAGCGGTGAACATGGGTTACTTTCCAAGTAGAAAAACAATGAGTTTTGGGATGTGCATGTATACTTAACTTTTACAATTACAAACAACAGTCCTTAACAGTGCTTTTTACAACAGAGACTGACATTGAGCCTACGTGTTTTTTCTGCAGGTTTCGTTTATTCAGTTAAGTTAGGTGATTTCGGACGTGCAGTCTAAAACTTTAATTTTCAAGTAACATATAGAAAGAAAAAAGATCTGAGCGATTCCCAAGTGCCTTTATTTCATATTTGAGCGGATCGCTCTCAGATTTCAGTGAAAAATAAAGTTCTTCACTAAAGTGCGCGCTAAATACCATCTTGTACATACAACATGATGCCACTATCGCTATAGTGTACACATGGAACATCATGAGCATAGTATACCGGTAACATGTTTAGTATGTCGTGCATGTAATAACTATCTATTTGAAATTAAATGGCACGAGGACGTGAAAGACGCAAGTGGGGCCAAAAATACAATAGATATTTAAACCTCACACAGAATTACAGTTGAACACGTAAGAGGCCAGATAAAAGCATACCGTGCAATCGGCTCAGTTTAGAGATACTCAAGACATCTCCTTGTTTCTACCGGGTCCATTTGTGCATGTCTTGTTATGTAGGAAGAAGGAAATAGGCATACTAATTTCAGAAAATATAGGTACTCGAGATTATAGTTATATGTTTTTATTTTCATTTGTTTCCCCAATGTATTCATATGCATGTTTACTTTGCAGAAAACACTATGCAATAAGAGAAGTTTTAATTTTGAGAAAATCCCTGAAAAACAGCTTTCAGTAGTCCAATATCCGCTATTCACACCCAGAGTTTACTTAAGACAAAAATGTCTATTAGTTCTATAAGATTAAGTCTCCGCCAGCCGCTGGCTGCTTTCCTATATGAACTATACAGAGGTTGGAAATCACCATGATCAATCATCAGGGAACTCAAGTCTGGACTTAGGATCGAACCAGCAATCCAGGAATTGACATTCCAGTGGCTAGGTCACGGCTTCTCGGAAGTACTAATTGGTATATATTTTCTAGAATATATTATATTTGCTTCAGTTCAAGCCCCTTCAGTATATAGTAGGGTATAGTAGGCCCTGACCTATAAACCACAACTGCCAAAAGCCTACCAATTACAAAGATTACCATTCTATACAGTTCTACTTGTTCTAGTTTAAACCGTCTTTCATATGGAAAACTGCATCTAAGAAATAATTATAATCGAATTATGTTCTTCAACTGGGGTTATATAAATTAAAGCCAAACGATGTCGCATATTATACAACACAAACTGCTTAATATGTGACCTATTTATAAACTGTTTTTCAAGAGGATAGCTGCTTGTTTTGGGTGAAAGCTCTAAATACATTTCACTGAGCTGAGTGAGTACCAAAAGTGCTTTTTTACGAGTTGGTGCTTACTCAGTATTAAAAATGTAGCCTTTTTTCATTTGTTAAAACCGAAAACAATCGTGTCATTTGTTTGGCCTAAAATATATATTCCCAATTTTAGGACATAATCAATTGCCCTTGCTACACTAGAAAGGTCATGCACACTTTGCACGAGGAAAACGATTTGAAATAGACAACAGTAGAACTGTTGCATATGGGATTTATCAAACGGCAATCTAAGCCTGTGATCGGTCGGCTACGGGCAGCTGTTGTCTAATGCTTGTTATCAACGTCTGTGCAATATTACACAACTATGCCAATCTTATGAGAACTCTGTGGAGCAAAACAATGTATTTCAAGACGAAATTGCACCAATCCAGAACAACGATGGAAGCCGTCAGACGAAATATCATTAGGCGATTTGAAAAATTTCCTCCAGTATTAAAGAGCGCACTATGATATTTATAGCTATAGAACAGTTACTATAGATGTGGTATCCATGTCCCACATGTCAGAGCATTGGCTTGCATATTCGTGTCATTTCTTGGTGTACTTTTAGATTCTGAAAGACATGATAATATTTAATTGATAATATTAAACCTTATATTTAATAGTTCTTCACTATACGGTGCATATTACCAGATTTCTTTAAATACCAACTATCATATAATGCAGTATTTTATTTAAAGAATTATTTTAAATGATGTAGAAAAAATATACATGAAGATTTATTAGGTATAAGGCATAATTGCCTCTAATAAATCAATCTGATTGTAATCCTTGGATACTTAAATTAAAAGCAGTTATAACTTCATATATTTAGTTAAAATTATAGCCTTTGTTACTGTTGGTTGAATACGACTTTACAGAAATATTTCAAACCTTTTTTCCTGACCTTTAGTGAGAGCTTGAATTTCATCTCAAGTTTCTTTTTGCTCAATCGATACACTTGATTTTCTGATTCAATGTTCTGTAAAACGAGATACATTGTAAAAGGAAATTATTACAGTTATATTTATAATTTTACTAATAATTTGGTACAAATGTCCTAAATTAATCTTAATATACATGTACAAACATGTCTTTTACCAGGTGACAATGAATTAGAATAACATGTACATCAGTTACACTTAAAATGCATTTGTACTTGTTATTACATTTTTATACAAGATTTGTCAGGAATATTACCGCCGCCATTTTTTTATACTCTGTCGAATTTATTCTGAAATGTGTAATTTAGTATTTTCTTAGTATTGATAAACACATAGAATAGCTAAAATATGACATTAAAACTACATAAACGTATTTCCTGTATTTTTTCATGTGTTCATTTTTGATCATATTTAATATCTAATCTTTTTCAGTTGATTTATGTCTCTTCAGTGCAGGGGCTGGGGTTTATTCATCCCCCGTGTCAGTTTCACTCTGCTGAAAGCAAAACTGATAATCATACGGTCCCTTTAAGGCATTTTTGTACCAATTTAAATCCATTAGTTTGTGTGGAAAATAGTAACACCAAGGGAGGTAATTCAAACTGTTCATAACGTGGTGTGTATAGTGATGCGGAAACACATTAACCAATTATGGAAACTTTTTCTCTTACCGAACGATGGCGGACTGACTCACAGACAAACAGGAACAGACAGATTAACCATACAGAACGTTTAAGGTTTTTATGGAGACTTTAGTGTGTTGTAGTTTCGTTATCATGTTTTCATTTGAATGTAAAATGTAACAGTCCGGAAAATTATTTCTAAATATTGTTAAAACCATCGAGGGGTAAATGCAATATATTTTTTTACACATTTCCCTGTGCAGTCCTGCATCGTCGTCAGACGGATTGTTTAAGGATGTTGCCTGACCCCGGGATTAAAGCCAGGACCCTTTCCGTAAATCCACCGAGCCTTTGTCGTCCCTCACCTCCGCCGGTGTGGATTTGGTTTTTTTCTGTAAAAAGAAAACTTACTTTATTCACATAGTACTTCAATGTATTAGTACGTTATTTAGTGACGTCACGACGTGACATTGAGGTATCATAAGGGCATTTGAAGGACTGCTTACGTTCAGCCGTTAAATAGATTATTCTGCACCAGCTTCTTCAGAAAGATTGTGTTTTTACGTAGTACAGTGGTTATATTACCCGCCAAAAATAATATCACCCTCTCCTAAGGGCTCCTGTAATATTTATGTGGGTAATATATCACCATATAACACGTCACATAATAGTGACGTTTTGTATTTACATTTTAGACATTTCTATACGACGCAATAACGCAACATGTTAAATACATGCAACAAAATACAAACATTGCCATTATTTCCTGACTAAAACTACCGTTGCGAAATTGAATTGTGTGCAAAATGCAGTTAAGTAATTTCAATAATTTCTAATAACTAATTTATTCGTAATTGCTAAACAAGCTCTTACATGTTATCATTAATGTACTCGAAACTCACTCAATGTGGAATCAACCTCGCACAGAGAGACAGACAGAGTTCAATAGAAAGACAATCTTGCTTAGGGACACTACACAACTATTCATGTTCAACCGTGGGAGTGGTGGGGATCGAACCCCGCCGTTCTCTGATCCTTGTGCGAACAGAATGAGTCGCTGTCAGGTAGTCTGAAAGGAGTACACTGATGGAATTCACAACACAATCAAATTGAGGTAGGACAAACAAGGGAAACTGGCCACATAATTACATTGACATGTATAATTTTTGCTGTGTTCTTCACCATCGGTAACGGAATTAAGCTTTTTGCAGTAGACTGTGTTATTTCATATGCTTTACTTTACAGACTTTCTGAATGTTTGCAGTGACAGGCTCAAACCGTAATGAAAAGTAACGATAAGCTTTTATTCGTTCACATTGGAACATGCTTCTCCTAACAACCTGTTCATGTTTGGATATATCGCCAGTTGACAAACAATTTGTTTCTTCGTTTATTATTGGGAAATAACGAGTTTTCTACAGACAATCCATATACATGTAGTTGGTTCACAAATTAAGTAACCTCTGCAAAGTTGGTGTCATTGTTCTCAACGCAGCTTTCCTCGGGTTTTGGCCTTTATTGTACATTTGTGTATGATATTGCATAATTTGAAATGGAGTAAAAACGTTATTTTAAGTATATTTTAAGCCAGTAGATACTTAGATACACATTTTCATACATAACTGACAGACAAAATTAAATCATTACCTAAAATCAGTTGAGTCGCCTTTTGCACAGGCCTTGATGTTCTTCCATAAAACTGTCAGCTATTTGATGGACCTCATGGAGGTTTTCACACTGTGCACACAATAAAGTAAAACGAAAAAGTTATCACTATATATAATCATTGGAAAAGAAACAACAACAATATATTGCCACAGCAACCTTTTTCTACAAAGCTTCCATTTGTTTAAGAAAGCTTCCGGAATTTGTTAATGTGGTGGTCAATGATTTAAAGGTCTCGTACTACAAATACCTTAGATCGCGATGTACGATACATTGTATAACATTTTGCGATACATGTACGCTATCTTAAAAGTTTTAAATTCATTTCCAGACCGATGAAGTGACGACGAAATGTTCCCCTTTCAGGGAGAATAAAAGTATCTAATGATATACTGTCTCGAAAAAAAGCTTTTTTAAGTGAAACCATATCAGATATAACACTTTGTTTGAAAACTGTCTGACTTAATGTTTTCTTTTGATATTATCCCTTTATTCATTCTCAACTGGACAGGAAACTTAAAACATGTATAGATCAGCATAACGCAATTATGCACGCGCAACTGTTATCGGGATTAACTAAAAATATATGTAACTCAAAAGTTATTTCTCTTACATATTGATATAAAAACTATCGTTCTCCGAATGAAGTGGTCAAAATCCATTGTACTTCAGTCAAAATATGTAATTATCACTATTTCTGACATTCACTTCCTACATCCCTTGACACCCCCCTTCCCAAAATTGTTATCATCGGAAGCAAAATTATCACTCGACTACTGACGGATGGAGTATGACCACATTTACAGAAGATTCGCAACTGCATTTCGAAATAAAGCAACTTTGCATGCAAAAAGGTAGTGACCTTTCTTTTCATGAAAAAATCATGTGTAAATTCTGGCACTATCAATGAAAAAGCATGCAGCGTGACCACACTTACAGCAAGACATACCATCGCAACTGTTACATTAAGTGTGCAGCAACTATTTTCATGAGAAAAGTATCGGTAACTACTAATTTACCGGGTACGTTTTACCTAGTCCCAATTATTCCGAACGTACCTTCGGTGACAGCATTTGTAAAATTGTCATTGAGAAAGTCCCTCAGTTATGTATGGATTACAGATTACAGACCACTGCGAATTTGTAGTGGGTTAGCTCTAGTATAGACTAAAGGAACCATGATATTGTTAACGTCACAATAATAGAACGATTTAAGATATGTCTTACTCACATTTAGTGTTTGACCCCATTTGCCCACCAATCGAATCGCTCAGATTTTCAAATAAACGTCTTTTTTTTAATTAAAACTAACTACTGTAATCACTTATTAATAATTATTAAGAATTCGCCCACAATACATGTCGGTGGCTATGCAAAAGGTTAAATGAGGTTAAACACTAAGTAAGTTTTTATTCTGTCAAATTTTAACAGTTAGAAAAACCCCGGTCGCTCGCTTCCACTCGCTCCATCTAGTTTCTTAATTGTTAAAATTTGACTTAATAAACACTAACTTATACGTAGACTTTTTTTAAAAAAACACATAAAAGTCTTTTTTTGAAATTTCGTCCTTGAGCCTAGTTTTCTTTTGACTTTTCCCATTTAGATATACATTTGTATAGGAAAAATATAAAGAGCCTTGGCTCGGGTTTCCGTCACTCAAGCTTACGCCGTCAGAAACTATATACCAGTACTCTGGAAGACACTTACTCCTTGCATACCAGATCGGGATATCTGAAGTTTTTACCGGTGCTTGAAAATCAGATCGGGATATTTGCAGTTTTTACCAGTGCTTGAAAACCAGATACGGATATCTGCAGTTTTTACAGTTTTTACTAGACTAGTGCTTGAAAACCAGATCGGGATATATATCTGCAGTTTTACCAGTGCTTGAAAACCGATCGGGATATCTGCAGTTTTTAAAGTTTTGACCAGTGCTTGAAAACCAGATTGGGATATCTGCAGTTTGTACAGTTTCTACCTGTGCTTGAAAACCAGATCGGGATATCTGTAGCTTTTACCAGTGCTTGGAAACAAGATCGGGAAATATCCGTCAACTCGGGTAACTGTTCGCATGCTGATGGAAGAAACGAATAATCTTACTGACTCGCCCTTATGCCCTTACACCGCACCCCCGCAGAAGATAAAATGACTCTATTGAATGACTTGTGACGTAAGGTTATAATGATGTCACGTTCCTAACACAGCATCTGAATATCATTTGCTTTTATATGACAGTGCATCATATCGATCAGTTTGCATTTAGAAACATATTTTAAATTACAATACAGTATTCCATAAAAGTTATCCTATAAACGTCATACGCTTCCATGAGACGATTGGATCGGTTGAATAATACCATTTACAAGGCATATGGATAAACGGATTTTCATTTTAAATCTAATAAGCAACGCCATTGCAATTGTTTCGTTGGCTTTTATTTCATAAATCGAATCGTGTATTAATGTGAGCACAAAAAAAGATGAACTAAATTATATTCAAGAATCATTGATAAATCCATTAAAGTATTTGCAAAACCGTTACAATGGCTAAAAATAGTTTGTAGCACTTTTGAAAACGAACGTCATTCAGCTGTAAATAAGATTGGTAGCCATACTTGTCATGGGTATTACTGATAACCGAAAACAACTTTTTACCGGAAACAACAAAAAACAAATGAGACTACCGAAAACAAATGATATTTCTAACCAGGTTTTATATTTTATTTCTGGCTTTATATTTTATTTCTGTCTCATCCATTTACATAATATAATAATCAAACACATGCATAAAAACATACTATAAAAGTAAATAGCCATTCTTAAATAGATTACATTAGATAACCACGAGTCATATATTAATCAGTTACCAATTCAGCTATAATAAATATTAATATAATCAAATAATCATTGACTATATCACATGAAGATATTTGATCAAAAAATATCACAGCTAAAAATATTTTGCATACTTTTAAAAACGAACGTCATAATTCAGCTGTAAGGTATAATAGATGGGTAGATTTTCAAAGATTTATTAGGTAATTTGACTAAAGATATATGATTTCTACTTGTATTGTATGTGCAATTTGATTCAAATTAATTACCTTTAAAGACATATGATATTTTTGTTATTGCCTCTCAGTTTTTGTTGTTATTAATGCTTAAATTTTATATAATGAATCTCATTCACTTTACTATACTACTAATATAGTATTCAAAATAAATCTTAAAAACATACTATAAAAATAAAGTTCAAAGCTACCAAACAAATATTTTGCCTCACATACTTTCATTTAGCCTTACTCAAGTTGCACATTTTCTAAACAATAATAAAAAGAATATGTGAATGCGTTCTGTTGCATTCTTGAATGTAAGATCCTGTCACAATTTTGATTAACCTATATAATTCTATTTCATCCTTTATCTCATTTTGGGAAATGAATTTTAATTTAAGAAAACTACATGCTTAACATGTCTTTAAACAGATATGATTGTCAAAAAAGAAATTTGAAGTCATTTTCGATCACTACAATTTTCACAATCTAAAGGGCATTCTTGAAGGTTAATTTTTTTATTACGAATTTTTCACAATCTAAAGGTAAATATGCATAGTTAATTTTCGATTAATTTTAAGTTGTCATTCAAAACACGTTGAAGTACAAGATATCTCACAATTTAATGGTTGTAATGCATAGTTCATTTTTGATGCTGTCGTTTAAATAAAAAAACATTGACGCTTTATTTTTAACAATGAAGTTGTGTACAGGACAGAAGCGATTCCATAGATAGTCATTACATCATATATTGCACAGCATCTGGTTCCGCGGTCTCACTAAACGTGTCCGCAATCAGATTGGTCTGGAAAACCGACTTTGACTGATCCTGCTGAACATCAAACATATACTGCCACGTGACCACAGTGCTACCTGGTGAAACTGAAATTAAACAAATTGGGTAAACTTATGGGAGAAAAAAGTTTTGTTGGTTCATAAATATAGCTGATTATGTGTAGGGGATTCTTAAGAACATCAAACATTAAACATGCCACATAACAACATGAAAGCTCATTTCTCTCATAATGTAACTTATATATACACGTATATCGATTTACTAATCATTTGTTAATATGTCTATTACCATCAACAATGTCAAAAAACATTACTTAACTATAAAATCGGCTTTGTGAATGGTTACGCCACGCATAGCTGAATGCCCACATGTTTCCGTTTACCAATGCGCTATGTATTATAGCGCAAAATCAACTGTCCGTGACTATCTTACGCTTTTATTTTAAAGTGAGTCAGTACTCGCCGCTAAAATTAAAAGTTGTCACATTTATTTAAAAATTGGTACATGCGTATATCGTGTCCATCTGCGTCGCATGATTACGTATTTATTTTTGTGACGTCACATGACGACACTTAACAACGCCCTCTAGTTGAAGCGTACAGGAACCATCCCGTCATAAAGTTATTATCATATAGCTTAATTGATACTTAACATATTTTCTTTCTGTAAATTCTATCAAAGTCATTAGATAATGTACTATAAATCCAAGTAAAAAACAACTAGGCTCAAGCATGTACACGAATTGTGAGCAACAAGGGTTGTGCATTAAGGATTTTCGTTAACTTTCTAGAAAAATGTAGAAATATACTTTTACTTGCTCATAATGGCATATTTGTTTTTCGAGAAGTTGTGAAAACCGTTTAAAACAGCTTCTGTGAGACAAAACTCAAGAAATGTGTAAGCTGGTAGAGTATTTGCCATAAATATTAATAAATGAATAATTGAGAAATTGCTTGTTTCACCCTTAAAACTATTGGAGTTTTCGGAAGTTACGTATGAAAAATTGAGTCCAGTAACTGTTTGACATGTTCACTCCGTGTACGTAAGCGATCACCTAACTTACCTGTTCATAGAAGCGTCGTCACTTTTTCGCGTTACAGTGACATTATTCAAGAGCGCTTACTAAAAAAATCTTAACCGAACACATCCCATCTTTATTCAATTATTCAGTTTCAGCTATCAAAATTAGTAAATTGTAAAAAAATTAAAAACTTTCACCGTCTACTTTTTTTTGTTATTCTCTGAAATGCCAAAAATCGTGGAGCAGAAAAATAATGTTTCTGACGTTTTTCTGTACGTTTTCGACGGAAATGTGATATTTTTTTAAATAAAGTGTAATAATTTGCACCGATTGATAGAATATTTTTCAAGTATTATAGCAAACTTTGAAAAATAAGTTGGTCCACAAACGACAAAATAACATAACAATAACCACATGAAGGTATGCTTCTGGTATGTCGTCGCCAGATCGCGTTGTTAAATGACGTCATGTGATGTCATGTGAATAACTAGATGGGTGTTCAGTAGAACACTTGTGTCGCCCTCTTATGCTTTGTCAGAATAACCAACAATTTTGTGACAAAATCTAAGTGTAAAAAGGGGCATACTCTGTCAAATATGACCTTGACCAACAAACTTTGGCGGCATCATGACCCTTATGTCATAAGCAATACAATTGTAAAGTTTGATGAAGAAATCTTAAGAAATGGCAAAGTTATAACCACATTAAGTTTTCGTGACAAAATTTAAGTACAAAAGGGGCATAACTCTCTCAAATAAGACCTTGGCGGCATCACAACCCTTTTGACAGAAGCAATATAATTGTAAAGTTTGATAAAGAAATCTTAAGAAATGGCAAAGTTATAGCAAAAATCTAAGTACAAAAAGGGGCATAACTCTGGCAAATATGATCTTGACCTATAAAATGTGGCGGCATCACGACCCTTATGTCATAAGCAATACAATTTGAAAGTTTGATGAAGAAATCTTAAGAAATGGCAAAGTTATAGCCAACGTTAAGTGACAAAATGTGAGTACAAAAAGGGGCAACTCTGTCAAATATGACCTTGACCTACAAAATTCGATGGCATCATGACCCTATTGCATAAGCAATACAATTGTAAAGTTTGATGAAGAAATCTTAAGAAATGGCAGTATGCCAACGTTAAGTTTGTGTGACGGACGGACGGACCGACGGACCGACGGACGGACAAAGCGATCCCTATGTATCGCCTTTTCTCCGAAAGGGCGACACAAAAACGTGACCATGCAACGCAGATGGACACGATATACGCATGTACCAAATTTCAAACAAATAACTTTTAATTTTACTGACGAAAGGTACTGACCTACCTTAATTCGTGAACTCAAACTTAGAAAACTATATGTCTCATTAAGAAGAAAACCCTGTCAGCATAAAGCTTTTTTCCTGACAGAAATAATAAGAATGTATATTTTTATATGTGTACTCTTTCACGTGCAGAGTACAATGTACCTCGGACACTTTTAAGTGGTCCCGCCGGATAAACACCATAATTTGCTAAAATATACAGGAGTATGTTGGAAAAACTATTGCCAAATGTTTAAAGTCTTTAAAACTATCTGTTAAATTGAAACCTTTTGAGAAAGGACAAGTTAAAGAACTGAAAAAAAGTTTTGTTTGTTGTTTTTGATGCAAAATGTACTCTTTTTTTTAGATAATTTTGCTGTTTTATTCATAAACAGATTGTTTGTTACAAAAACCTTAGGTTCGTATTGGCAATGAGATGTCGTTAAAGAACCAAGAACATTTCTTTGAATGACGCGACTAAGAAATGGTTCTTTATATGAATAATATATGGACTACACAGTGGAAAGGTGTGTTTTTCTTTTTATTTTATAAAGGTTTATACCTCGAATGGTTCTTTTACGTGTTGTTTCTTTTGACCAAGTTGCTGATGATGACCTTCCCATCATCGCTTGCATCAATCCAGAAGCCAACGTCTTTAAAACCTTCAAAGGCAAAGCCGCCTGACATCTCCCATTTGAACTGAAAAGGCGTAGACATATTTTCTGTTGTAATTTTTCCAACCTTAATTTCCAATTCATCCACATGTTCGGCCAATGGATTCCGCACCATGTTTATGATTTTCCATTTCCCTTCAATCTTCGGTTTTCCATAAACATCTACTTCCTTATTCGGATCGCTTGTTGAAACAAACTGAAATCGCATTGCATCATTAACATCCGAATGTAACACAACAAGTGTTTCGCTCTTTGAATTTGAACTGTCACCCTCAGGATGGACGAATCTATAAAAGGTTTTAAACAGATACATATAAACTTTACGTACACACGTAAGTATAAACCACTGTAAATTTACATTTTAGCGGCTGCGAGTCATTTGTAGCATGTCGTAATGGATATCCGAATGTAACAAAACCTTGCCTGAGATTAAGGATGAGCATATCTGTAAACAGTGGCTTGTATGGTTATATTTGACATTTTAAACAGTTAATTTACTATAAAGCACTATTACTTAACTGTTACACTGTACACCATTATTAACGTTTGGGTTTTATACAATATAACAGTTAACACTTTTACATGTTTAAGTTTAAAATTATACTGTTTGTTTACAGTTGTTTGTTACGGAAGCGTATATTGACCCCCTTTATATGTGTTCTACATTTCCTTAACTTAAAAAGATAAGCGTGTATTATAAATATGTCATCAAAAACTTAAAACTAAAGAATTTATTGAAGAATAACATAAGGGAATTTAGGAGATATGTGTGCTGGTTGTTATATTTTGTAGATGTTGGTTGTTTGTGTTGCTGTTCGTGATATTTTTGTCAGCAAATATCATTTTATGAAAATAAGCTATTAAACTAACCGGGAATAAACATAAGAAAAATAAATGACATGTTGCACTAAACTAATGAGTTGAATATATCCTGCAAAAATAAAAGTGACAGAAGAAACAAAGATATATATCTTCAACATTTTTAACCTTCTCCACCTTTAAGTTTATACACTTTTCAGCACAAAGATATCATAAATGTTTACTATGTAGATCTTAAACAATAAAATTAGTAAAACGGATATGAATTGCTGATGAAAACTTATTTCTTAATTTTAATACAAAAGAACTACTGTAAATCTGAACTTCATATCTTCGTTCTTAGAAAGGCCGTTAAATAAGGTGAAATTTATATATAGGCTCAAATAGAAACAGAGTATTTTTTTATGAATTAAATTTATATATATAAAGGGGGTCAATATACGTTTCCGTAGTTTGTACTAGTACCAGTGAAAGTACTAGTACATAATATGTACATTGTAGTTTCAAAAGATTAAAAGACACAGGTTCGAAAAGTTTACTTCGTTAATTATAAGTATAATGATAATATACGCAGCAAACGTTATACACGAGGCAATGGTAATGGTAATGTGTGTGACATAGTTGCACTTTAAACGTTTCATTACCTTCCTCCTTTGTGAATGATATGGTCATTGGCAACGTCAAGCGCAAACAGCGCCCCCCAGTGGCGACCAGAACTAAGCACAAGCTCTTTATTATTTCCTGGGCTCAGACTTCCGCCTTCGGGATGGATAATTTTTCCACTTGGCACATGTTTGATGTAGCCCCAGTAATCAAGTATTTTCTCAAAGGTCCATACCGTATCGTCATCAATATTTCTGTTCATAACAATTCTTGTCTCATTGTCTGGATTTCTGCTACCGCCCTTAATACTCACGAATGCTCCGCTTGAACGATGCATGATACGAAATTGTCCCGACATGTTTCTCTATGAAAACAAATCACCTGAAAAAGTCGTTCAAATATATAACAAACAGGTTATCTTGCATTAGTAAAGGTTATCTCAAATAACATGCTGGCGTGTTTCGGTTGCAATATTCTAAAAATCATATTTACGCTTGTTGGTTGTATTGCTCATCATTTATCATTTAGATTCAATACTTTATATCCATTTATTCAATAATGCATATTTATGTGCAATAAACATTTATGTGCAATAAAACTGTTGTTTAAATGCAATAAAACATTATTTATGTTCAATACATTTTCATTCAATAAAAATATTATTTAAACTGAATAATATATCATTTATATTTAACCTTAGAAAGACTATAATTAAAGTAGAAAGGAGTTTGTCTTCTTTTATTTTTTTGTTAATACGAATTTATTTTAGTTAGATTACGAAGAAAGCTCCGTATCTTATTGAATCATTCCAGATGTCATCACGCTCGCGAGAGAGAGGCAGCGAGTTTTCTATCACTGCTACCCATTTACAGCAGGGTAGACTGAGGCGCGTGTGGCATCAGTGTGTTTGCCCAAGGACACACCTCGTGCTCGGGCTAGGTTTCGAACCCGGGACTTCCCGTTCAGGAGGCGAACGCGCTAACCACTGAGCTATCGATGCCCACAAGCAGACTTCTTCCGCTGTGGGACTCCATAAAATATATTCTATACCCATTTTGGGTCGTGGGCGGCTGCCCAGAATTTTTGTTCGGTTGAATACTTTCACAGACATTATACGGGCTATCGTCGTGCGTGACACAGAACCAGAATAAAGCTATTGTTGATTGCATGTCTTCTAATAAAGTTATGTCTGACGAAATATTGTACAACCTACGTTTGGGTCACAGAGGTATACATCTCACAGCCAATTTTGGGTAACTGAAGTATATTTATGACATAATATCCTTTCCATCACTTCTGATGCGCAGTTTTAAACCATTCAGGCCTTCGTGGTTAATTACTACGCATCAAATCACTGTTCATTAGACGATGGAAACGCTGAAAAGGATGTTACTTCGTTTCTAATATTACCCGATATTACAAAAGGTGAATGAACGCAAACAGTTATTTTCTACGCGGATATGAATTATTTAAACGTCGTGCGGCACAATATAACGTTTTTGGACGTCATGTAGGCCCGCGCGTTAAAACATTGTTTATGCCATGATAAAACCTAATTTTTCTACTCTTTGTATATAGAGACTAAGTCGTGAGTCATGTTAGAAATTAAAATACTGTAATGAGAATACTCCATGTATCCTCCAGTAAACTAAAATGACGCTTCCCTGTTGTGGCGAACTTAAAGATTTTCTAAATGATTTCTCCTGATGTCATTACTACATTACTTCACTTTGTTCAACGAAGTAGAAAGTGATAAAGGCAAAATTGAAGTTTTAAAGATTTAATGTTGTTAACAAGATTGTCATATGTTTTGGCTAATGCGAAAAATGTTTACACTTTGTATGCAATTCTCTCAGGCAAAATGAGCATGGGAATGTTTGTTGTGCTCAGTCATTACGTCAAAAGTAATCGATTATTAATCGATCATTAAGACATTTTAATATTAATATCGATTATTAATTGATTAACAGACCAATTTCTATTAATCGATTAAATTATTAATCAGTAACCCCAAGTAATCATGATAAATGATTACTTTTGAAAAGCACAGAATGAAACATAAATCACATAGCTCTATATATAACAGTGACACAGTATATTCATCTGAGCAGTCAACTAGAGTCAAATGGTTCTTCACGTATAGTTCAAATGTGTTTGTTGCATTTGATCATCATTAGGCGTTCAAATGTCATCACTCAGCCTGTCACCAGTGTTCAGGTCGAATAAAACTTTCCAGCGATACTGACCAGCTGTTCAACAGGGGCACGGGTGGCAGGTACTACAAGGAATTTTCTTGCTAGACCTGCAAGTGTTGGATATATCTCAGCATTGTCCTTCCAGTATTCGAGGGGGTCAATGTCAACATATACTGACATCAAGTATCCCGTAATTTACTGACCAATGGGGTCACAACTACCAGACATATGCCTGCACTTCTCGATTGGTGTCCTAAAACTGAATAGTCCATCATCATCAGCCTTGATTTTGGTAGGTGCGGAACTGGTATCATCATTATTAACAGGGATGTGTATATTTTATATTAAATGGCACAAATATATTTTCAGGATAAAAAAATAACAAAGACCTAGACAATGTTGACATCTGAGGAAGATTTGTATACCTTGAATAGTGTTAACTAAACTTATCAAATCATGGTCACAAGCTAAAGGCCATTATGAGATTCAGTTTGACAAAGAACATGCTTATTTATTTTTCTTGAACAATAGGGTGTCTTTTTCCCCATATTAACTTTTTTTTTGTTTGAGGCTCCAGTATTGGGTAACCCCGTTTATTTTTCAAAGAAAGATATATATACATTATTATATTCATAGCATATTCAAGTTATTTCGAAGTATAACATTCTAATCCAAAAAGAAAAAAAGGTGTTCCCAAGCAACACAGTTTAGGAATAATTCATCCATTCTATTATCTGTTGTTAGCTGCTAGATCATGGGGTCATTTAATATCTCATATTTCCTACGTATTATCAATTCTCTAGTAAAAGACAGTAAATTAAATAAAAATATCTTGCAATATAAGGAAGGAGACGAAATGCGAAATGCAAAGCTAATGATGTAGGATTTAACTGATTATGTATTATCCAAGGGAAATATATCTCATATATTTTTATTTTTCCTGATATCATCAGTTATACGTCTTGCATTATTTTAATTTACTGAATCTGCTATTATACTTAGTCTTTTGAGAAACAGAGAGGAAAAAATACTTTAAAAAAAAGATACAAAAAGAGCTCACAGTCAAAAAGATCTCTATTTTTTTCAAGTGAAATCAAATAATAGATTCCGCTGAAATGCATGAAAACTGAGAGACACACAAAAGGGACTAGGTGTGCAGTACTGAGAAGAACCAGACTTGTAGTGAATACAAAAACTATAAAAATAAACATTCGCTCCATTTTTTGTCAAACTTAGACATCATGTTTTCTTTTCTTGCACTGTAACGCTCAGTTTTTAACAATAAAATAGCTTGACTCTTAAATAAACTGAAAGCTTGGAACTGAGTCCTGTATCTTACAGCGGTATAAACTATACTTTGCCACAAGAAGCAGGTTCATTGCAGCTTTACTGAATTTCTCATTACCTATAATTATGTCTGTCACAGTCCAATTTACATCAATATTAGGACACTTTAAAGATAACCATCTTTTCACCTCCTCCCAGAAAGAATTAGTTGTTTGACAGTCCCAGAAGAGATGTGTTATGGTTTCAGTTTGGTCACCACAAAAAAGAACACATGCGTACATCTTTTATCCTCATTCTTTTGTAATAAATTATTGTTAAATAATTATTTTATATTGAAACCATTGTAATTTTGGATCCTTTGTAACTGTAAAGGGACGTCTGTAAGTATATTTCTAGTTGAAGGTGTCATCTAAATTAAGTTCATCATCCAATTTTCTTTTAGAAATTGGGTAAGAACTTGGTCTTGAAATATAATCATTAATTGACCTGCATCCTTTGTTTTGACTGTTGATTACTTTTATGGATAATGGCTGTACAGGATTCTCAATCTTTTTAGCCAAGTTTGTAAACCTCATTTTACCTAAAAACCCTTTAATAGACTCAATAATATTTTGATACTGCAAAAAGTTGGTATTGATGTTAAACTTGTTTGAGAATTCATTAAAAGATAGTAGATTTCCAGTATTTTCCATAAAGTCATTTACTAAGATCACACCCCTATTAACAAATCTAGGGTAGCAGAAACTATTCCCACCTATTTGAAACATAGAGTTATACCATACAGGCAGTGCACAAAATTCACTCCAATTTTTTGGAGATTGCTTATTTAAAAGTATATGTCCCATAAAAACATCTTTCCAAAACTGATTTTTGACTGTTCTGATTTTGTTTTTCAAAAAATCATCTCCAAACTTACTGAACTCTGAAAGAAAGTGATAATTTTCCTGAACAAAATTGAAGTATTTAGTATTGTAAGCCAATAGTCTTCTTCTAATCCATGTCATTTTCAAAGATGTCATAAATATTTCAACATTTACCATTCTGAATCCTCCTTAATCATAAGACTGGGTCACAACATTTCTCTGTTATGTCTGGTCCTGAATTCCAAAGAAATTTGAAGACAGACTTTTGTATTAATCTTATGATTTCTGAACTAGGGTTGGGTAAGCTCAAAAGCAGGTGATTCATTTTTGACAGAGCCAATGTTTTAATAACAACATTTTTACTCAAGGACGTAATGATTCTCTTTGACCAGTGACTCAATAGTCTTTTAATTTCTTCAATTTTTGAACTGTAATTGGTCTTGATTATGTTACTTAAATCAATTGTGAAATTAATACCAAACAGTTTAAAACATTCTGACTCCCACTGAAGGTCAAATTCTGGACACAATCTAATATTACTGCCTTTCATTGATCCAATCCATACTATTTTTGTTTTCTCTATGTTGACTTTTAAGCCTGAAAGTTTGGCATAAAATTCTAAAGTTAGTAAAGTATATTTTAGAGACTTCTCAGTTCCATCTAACATTATAGTTGTGTCATCTGCGTATTGTGACAATAGAAATTCTATATTGTTAATGTTGATACCTTTAATGTTCTTATTGTTTTTCAGTAGTATTGCAAGAATTTCTGCACATAAAATACAAATGTAAGGGGGTAGGGGATCTCCTTGTCGACAACCGCGCAGTACATTGATAGAAAGACAAGACTGAACATTCTTATAAATAAGTTCACCCATTTTATAAAACCCTCCCCAAAGTTAAAGAATTGTAGTACTTTTTGCATAAAAGTCCATGAAAGTGAATCAAAAGCTGTTGCAAAATCTATCATCAGTAACATTCCAGGCAACATATTTACTTCTGTAGAGTGCATTATATCATAAATCAATCTTATGTTATCCCCTATATATCTCCCAGATATAAAACCTGTCTGATCTTCACTAACAAGTTTATGTAAGACTGTTTTTAGACGCTGAGCAATACTGGCAGATGCAATTTTGTATGACACGTTTAATAAAGATATTGGCCTCCAGTTTTTTTATAAAGCGTTTGTCTTTATCTCCTTTAAGAATGCAAGTTATGATCCCTTGTTTCAAAGTAACTGACAATGCTTCTGTATCAAAAGCATGATTTATTGACCTAACAAGGAAATTACTTATATCATTCCAAAAGAATTAGAAAAAAGCTGCTGTAAAACCACTACTCCCTGGAGAGGAATCATTTAACATTTTTTTCAGACTTGTCAACATTTCACTACTAGACAAATGACCATCTAGCCTTTGTTTTTCCTCCTCACATAGTTTGGGTACATCAGTATTGTCAAAATGATTGATTAGGTGAATGTTTTCTGTCTCTCTTAAGCAATATAGATTTTCATAAATGATTTGCAACTTCATTCAGAATTTCTTTTTGCTCTGTTAATATCGTTCCTGATGAAGAGTGTAGGGAATTCATTAATTTAGATACATAATTTCTGTTTTCTAAATTGCAGAAGTATTTTGAAGGTTTTCTCCCTCTGAAACCCATTTAGCCCTTGATCTGATAAAAATACCTTGCATTTTTTTATTTCTACAATCAGCCAGTTATTTTTTTTGTCATTAAAAGATCATAATCAATATTAGTTTGTTTCTCAAGAGACTGTATTTCTACCAATAGCTTTTCTTGCCTTTTGTCATCTTGCTTCTTTTTACAAGATGAATACCATATAGTAGTCCCTCTTATCTCTATCAAAAGAGTTTCAAAAAATAGTTTATCATCTATATTAAATCTTATGAATTCATTACCTATGGATTCCAAAGGTTCATCTGAATCTTGTACATCTGAAGCATATTGTATTTTAATTTGGTTAATAAGACATTTGAATTTTTCTACATATTAAATTTCTTTTAACAATGAATTTTTGAATTTCCAGTACGAGTTCCTTTTTTCAAATTTGCCAAACTGAATTCTTAATAAAATCAAGGAATTATCAGATCTGTAACCTGGTTCAATGTCAACAAAACTCAGATCTGTAAATAAATTATTTGAGATTAAGAAGAAATCTAGTCTGGCCTTTTTAACAGGATTTCTCTTAAACCAAGTATACTGCTTTTCGTCCATGTTTTGCTCTCTCCAGCAATCAATCAGACTACATTCAAGTACACAATGTATCATATCTAAAACAATCTCCCGTACTTTATGGTTATTTACATTTACATAGTTATGGCAGTCAATATTTGGGTCCAAAACTAAGTTATAGTCACCTACCACAATACACGGGTTTTCCAACAGTAGAATCTTATTTTTAATATCTGTGTAAAAATCTGGGTCGTCTCTGTTCGGACCATATACATAAATCACGGTGATATCAATATTATTTGCAATGGATGCATGTGAGAGGAGTAAATTGCCATTTTGATCAGTTTCACAATTTTTAAATCTAAACTCAAAGTTATTGTTAATCAAAATTGCCACCCCCCTTGACTGACTGCTATGATTGCTAAAATAACATTCATATCCCCATTGCGTACGGATATAATTAACTTCCTTGTTAGTAAAATGTGTATCTTGTAAAAAATAGATGTTGTATTTTTTTCCCTTTCAAATAGTTAAGGACATCTTTCCTCTTCTGACTATCCCCTAGCCCCTGACATTCATAGAATCAAAGGTTATCTTTTCATTCATTCAGCACAAGCTTGTTTAACTTATATGACAATGGCAATAAGAATCTTTTAAAAATATATATTACTGCTATTTCACTGGCAAAAGCCTGCCCCGCTCAGTACTGCTTTGACATATAAAAAATATGGAAAATAATAACATCTACAAGGTGCATTTTCAAGTCTGTAAATAAAACAGCTAGAAGGCTGTGTTGTATTTATTAATTTTTTACTTGACTTTTCTTATTGATTAGGTATGTAAATGATCGCCTTGGTCAAAATTGTTGAATTGTATATGCGACGCGACATGTTAGAAACAAAAATAAACAAATCTTACATCATAACCCATATTTGCAACTCGGATAATGCAAAAACAAATGCAAGTTTATAGCACGAACAGACAAAATAAAGGTAATCAGTGTCAGGAAATAGTTAAAGGGGACAAGTTATGTCATCAGGGAAGATCTGACTTTAAAGAATGCAAAAGTTCTTGAAAGACTGTCCGGAAAAGAGGAAGTAAAAAACTGCTGGTCAGACGAAGGCAAACTTATTGCCTTGTTAAACGATGGCAAAAAAATAAAAATTGACATGTACACAGACTTATCACAATCACTCTTACAATAAATAATGTATATTTGAACAAATACCTAAGACAGTGTTAGTCATGAAATAGGTTTATCAGTAATGAGACAGTTGCCACAAAATGTATAGCTCTTTTCTCGGTGTGTATTAGATCTATCATACTTTAAATTGTTTTGTATCAAAACGATTACATCCACGTGTTTATGTTTGTTTATATATGCAAATGAAGAAGTATGTTGATTTTTGATTGGTGAAAACGTGACGTAAATTTCTAATGGTCATGTGTCCTTGAAAATGAATGTTAATTGGCTCGCAGTGCGGTAGTTGTACGCAAAGTTTGCAACGTCACTTATTTATTTATAGTATGTGGTACTAACTTTAGTAAAAGTTCACGACCTTTGATATTTTGATATGAGCGATGTGCATGCTTGTAATTGGTGCAAATTCATGCTATTTAGCTTATATAGGAGGTCAAATCAGCTATGTTAAGATTATGAAGTTTTTTAAAAAAAACAACATACATGACAGCTGCAAAAGAGTATTTAAGACAGAAGAAAAGTCAGCTGTTCAAGCATCATTGCACATGATTTTCTACTAGGCCTACATTCAGTATTTTGTCACTGGAATGTTTTGTTTTTATTACCAGTATACATGCGGTACTGTATATGTAGAGTGCATAATTTTTTAATTACCCGAGTTGCAAATATGGGTTATGATGTAAGATTTGTTTATTTTTGTTTCAGACATGTCGCGTCGCATATACTGATATACAATTCAACAATTTTGACCAAAGGCGGTCATTTACATACCTAATTAAATAAGTTTTGTTTTGAGGCAAAGTCCAGGCAGATTTGAACATGAAATTGTGTACACCTAAATTAGGTGATAATTGTCAATCAATATCATGTAAGATTAATCTTCTGACCATACTTGTTAATTGACACACATTTATGACATGTATGACCACAATGCTGTACATTATAAGGTAATGAATGATCAGCCTCTTATATAAACAAAGTAATCATATATTAATCGTAAAATTACCATGATTACAGTTTATTTTTCTTCATTAATCGATTACATTATTAACCATTAATCAGAAAAAAGTATGACTAATGATGAATAATGATTAATGAAAAATATTAATCGATTACTGATCATTATGATTACTTTAATCGATTACTCCATGTCTGCCACACATATGTTATATTTCAGTTACAGTGAATACTAATATTATTCAACATGTAGTTAGATATTCTTAGTTTATATTTATTTGGAGGATTAGTAAAATTGTTATTTTATTCCCGATTAACTCCTTTTAGAAGGTATGTACATGTAGGCCCATATAGTCCATTAATTAATGCACTTTTTTCCTTTCAAATAGTGTATTATAAAAGATCGCTGGCAAAACATTTATTATGCGTTAAAACTGGTCACCTTACTCACACTGGGAAAGTCCAAGCGGGACTGCACAAGGGCTTGGCCAGGGCCGCTTTTAGATAACATGTACGAAAGACATAAATTAAAAGAAACAAAAAAAAGGTGAAACGAAAAATCGATACTGTCCAACTGATTTTTCGTGTCCGAAAATATCAGCTTTCTGTTAGCTTGCAAGGAGGCTGCCATTTGCTAAGACAGGATTAATTATCCCTGTCGCGTAACGCTCTAAAATGAAACAGAAAAGCACACCTTATAACAAAGTTTTTCTATGACATAGACTTTATTATTTCGTCCCAGTCTGGAATCTAACTTCCGCCGTCGGAAAAATTAATATCATCTCACGGTGGTTATTTCCGCACGGCAAAGAATCATAAAAGCTTAGTAATATAGCTTTT